>MU192952.1:0-25558 GCA_016904865.1 Pissodes strobi | reverse complement strand
TTTATTATACTTTGGTTTAACCTTGTTTTACTTTATTTTATTAAATTTAACTTTAGCTTGCTCTATTTGTATTTTATTTGACTTTCTTCTCACTCCATTTAAGTTAAATATTTTCAGTAATTTTTTTTCGTTTTGTTTAAGTACCTTGCTTTGGTTTTATTTCATTTCTTTATTGATACAAAAAGTTATTATTTCATTTCTATATCGATGTAAAAAACATTATATTTTTACATAAAGTAAAAATGTAATTATTATTATGATTTCAAAAAAGTCTCATTTCATTTAATTTTGCTTTATTATTTTTTTGTTTTGTTTCATTCATTTTATTTTAATTTTAATTAACTTTTTCACAATTTATTTTTATTTTTCCTACATTTTTGTTGATTTTGCTGCATTTTTATTTTACTCTTATAAAAATACTAAAAATCTACACAATTTTTATATTTTATATTTGAAATCCACTTTTTATCATTTCAAGTTGCTTTAATTTTAATTGATTTTACCTTATTATGCTCCTGTTTAAATATATTTATGTTTGTTTGCATTTTCAGTTCAATTACCTTTGTTTTGCTTTATTTTTATTTTATCGCTATATAAATACTCAAAAACATTTTTACATTTTATAGTAGGCTAATTTATGATTATGTATTTCAAGTTGCTTTTATTGTTTAATTTTCTTTCACTTTATTTCAATGTTCTTTTTACTTTATATTGCTTTTATTTCAGTTTATTTTATTTTCACTCTAGTTATCTATTTTATTTCATTTTTTGACATAAAAAACTAAAAAAATCATTACATTTCTATATGTCAATTTCAAAATATAATTTTTATCGTTTATAATTCCTATAATTTTATTCCATTTCACTTTATTATTCTTTTGTTTAATCTCATTTCATTTTATTTAACTCTATTTGCACTCCATTTTAGGTTATTTGTTTCATTTAATTTTACCTTTTATTTAGAGTATTTTTCTATTTTCAATTCTAATTGTTATTATTTCAAGTTATTCTTATTCTATTTCATTTTAATATACACGTGTTATATAAATTATACTTTATTTTCGTTTCATTTGACTTTATCTTGCTTTATTTTTACTCCAATGAGTAAAGTGTATTTTGTATTATTTTTAGTTTATTCTTTTATATATACTACAAATTATATTTTTATATATTAATTTCGAAATCTACTTTGTATTGTTTTAAATTCCGTTTATTATACTTTGATAGTAATCGTGAATTACTTTATTTTATTTTATAACCTTTAGCTTGCCCTATTTGTATTTTATTTCACATTCTTCTCACTCCATTAAAGTTAAATTTTTTTAGTCAATTTTTTTTCGTTTTTCTTAAGTACTTTGCTTTGTTTTTATTTCATCTCTATATTCATACAAAAAATAATTATTTTATTTCGATATCGAGACAAAAACATTATATTTTAATTTTGCCTTATTTTTGTTTAGTTTCATTCATTTCATTTTAATTTTATTTAAACTTTCCACAATTTATTTTTATTTAATTTTATTTTCACTACATCTTACTTGTATCACTTGGTATATTTTCAGTTTACTCTCCTATAAATTCTAAAAATCTATAAAATTTTTGCATTTTATATTTCAAATCCACTTTTTGTCATTTCAAGTTGCTTTCATTTTATTTGGTTTCACTTTATTATGCTTTTGTTTAAATGTATTTATCTTTGTTTTCACTTTTAGTTCAGCTACTTTATTTTGTTTTATTTTTATTTTATTCCTATATACCTAAATACTCAAAAGCAGGTCTATCTGCTATTATTTTAAATTGTTTTTATTTCATTTAACGTCACTTTATTATGCTTATGTTTACATTTATTTTACTTTATTGTCATTTTATTTGAATTTATCTTGCTTCATTTCTACTGTATTTTTCGTTATTTTTAGCTTATTCGTTTATAAATACTACAAATCATTCCTTTTTTACATTTTGGATTCAAAATCTATTTTTAGTTATTCCAAGTTGCTTTTATTAAAATTCATTTCGCTTTATTATGCTTTTGTTTAATTTTCTTTTACTTTATTTTCATCTCATTTTCATTTTCTTTCACTTTATCTTCCTTTATTTTTATTTTATTTCATTTTGTTTTCGCTCCAACTAAATTTATTTTGTTTTATTTTTGTTTTTTTGTCAATAAATACTTAGAATCAATAGAAGTTTATATTCTAAATTCGAAATGTAGTCTTTATTGTTTAAAATTCCTTTAACTTTATTTAATTTGCATTGTTTATACTTTTGATTAATCTTGTTTCACTTCATTTTATTTTATTATTAGTCGTCGGTCATTTTTGATATTCTTGTTCTTTACTGAATGTTTTGCGGTGCTCTGATATTGCTTTCAAATTATTACATTATTTCAAAATTTTCTTACTTCTCTCCTTGTTTTTCGATTTTTTTTAATTTTTCTTCAGTGATCTAATTTTTTCAATGGTAATTTTTGTTATTCTTTTTCTTTATTGAATGTTTTGCGGTGACGGTGTCTTGACATTGTTTCAAATATTTGTTGCTTCTCTCTTTGTTTTAGATTTTTTTTTAATTTGTCCTGGTTTTACTTTCAATTTTGTACATTATTTCAAATAATCCCTGCTATTTTTCTTTCTTGTTTATTTTTTATTTTCTTTGCTTGATGGCCTACTTTTTCTTTCAAATTATATATATATTTTTATCTTATATTTAAATCTTGCTATTCCTTTCGCTTACTTATTTTTTAGAATAAGGACTTTGATTTTGTTTTCAAATTTGTATATTATTTCAAATTGAAATTAAAGCAATATGATGTTAAACGAAATGAAATTTAATAAAGCAACTTAAAAACATGATAAGTATATTTCGAATATTAAATGTAATAATTTTCAGTTTTTATATAGCAATAAAATAGAAATTAAAAGGAAATTAAACTTAACTGTGGTGAAAATAAAATAAACAAAATAAAAATTAAACACATACATAAGAAAAGAATTAAATAAACTAAAAGCAACTTGACAAAATAATAACTAGATTTCATATAATATAAAGTATAAAATGTAATTATTTCCAATAATTACATAAAAATAAAATGAAAACAAAGTAAAATAAATTGAAATAATAGCAACTTGACATAGAAGATTTCGAATATAAAATCTAAACTGTATGGATTTCTAGTATCAATATACAGCATGTTTACTAAATATGAATAAACAAAGGTATCTTTGTAGGTTTTGAGGTAGAAACACTATTTATGTTACTCGCTATAGAAAATAATTATTTTAGTAGATATTTCGTGTTTAGAATCATAGTTAAGAATAAAGAAGCTATCCTGAAGATACTGAACAGAATTCCAAGGTTGCGCTAAGATATGGTAGGGCAAAACCCTGTATATGAGTAAGGTAAATCTGTATTATATTTACGCTCCGCGAAAAAAGGAAATAAAGAACGTCCAACTTTCCATTAGACCTTTATATGCAGTTCCACTATTTTCCTTCCGTTGTCGGAGGGCTCTCGAAAGCACTCTCTGGAGGAAATGCCCCGTTTTCTAGCTCGAAAAGCGAACATGGAAATTCCGGACCGAACGGAGGAAAATACTGCCAGAAAAAAATTTATTACTGCTTCAGACAATGCCTTTTATCACCTGTCGACGAGATGATTTTTCTAGGAGTTAATAAACGACTTTGAAACAATTGGGAGGATTGAAGCGGTAGACATCTACAGGCAGTTCAAATATTGCGCATTGTAGATGCCTAACTGAGCTCGACCTAATTGGCTCTCCTTACCATGATATATATGGGGCTGAACGATTATATACAAAATTGGAATATTCATAACGTGCGCATAATGGCCATTAAATTGTTCTCTATGTATAAAAGCGTCGACCTTCTGCCTCCAGCACCCTCCAGAGCATTGAATAGCCGAAATATCTGGCGAATTATGAACACACAATTTCAGTAACACGAAAGCTTATTCCGCATATTCGGGCGACTGCTGCGTATTATGGCCTAATACCATCGCCCCTAAATTCCCCATATATACCAACGGTAATGGTTTTATATCACGCCATAAAAACTATATAGTTAGCTCGGCAACTCTCTCTCTGCCTTTGTAGGGTCGACAAAATTTAAGATAAGGGAATATTGGATTGACGGTGGCGCCTTGAAAATTATAGGGGATTAAATAACTCCATAAAGAATGTATTCTTATGCTAATTAATGTTCGGTAAGAATGGCCGAAGACATTGTGAGTTTCAATGGCGAGACATGCGTGTCCACTCTATCGCACAGCAAGATCTTATCGATTAAAAACAAAGTTTTTCTTATCTTTACATTTTACTTCATTTCCTAAAGCATAACATAACATTTAAACGTTTACATTTAATATATCTTTGTCTTCGTCAATGTTGTGTAAACAACAATATGTCAAACAAAGAAAGAACATTTTCTACTCTCTCAAATGCATTCCGCGTCCGCGCAATTTCCCGCTCTGTTCTCCCTGTCCGCGCCGCGCGCTGGTAGGGAAAATGAGATTTTAGTGCATAGTGCTTTCCAAACACTCAACCGTGAAGCATCGGCCTTAGTCGCCGCACTGCTTTAGTTTGGCGCCAAAAACATCAGTATCTGTGGCTGCCCTGTTTGATGCCAAGATAGTTTAGTTGAAGTCAAAGAAGTGGAGTACAATCATTCACCTAGTCGTAGCTCTCGTTGGCGCCAAGATATTGGGCCGCTTTCTCATTTGTTTGCACAGATATTTAGAAAATATCTCATGTACTCTGTTCCCCTTTTCCAAGCTTGGAAACGGAATCTTTTGTCCGTTTTATACACATTTTCTCCAGACAGAAACGCTGTAGCGTGTCTCCTGTTGATGAAGACGTCCTGCATAGCATTACTTTCTATAATAGTCTTGTTGAACTTATATATGACAGCTGTCACGAGAGTGTTTTTAGAAAAATTCGGTTGTGAAATATCACTGGAAATTGGAAAAAATAGTATCGAAAATCAATCAAAAGTGGTACCAAAAGAGACAGAAGGGGCCAAGAAGAAGACACAGTTGAAAGAAAAGGGCTATTGAAGATTTTAGAAGGTAAAATAATAAAAAAAAACAAAAGGCCTCACCTAACCTCACAAAAACACGCTCCTGTATTTTTGGCGCAAAAATCCCAGTTCTAACCACACTTTTTTGGCAAATTGTCAAACTCTTCTTATTTCTACGCTGGGAATCAACTACCAGGGCTAAGTCAAATTTTAAAGCAGAGAAGTGGGCTGAGAAAGACTAATGGCAAATATCTGTCCAAAGTGCAATAAAAGTACGAATAATACATGTGCAATACAATGCAATCTATGTTCGGCATGGTATCATGCAAAATGTGTAGGAATAACATCGATGAATTTAAATGTTTATCAAAAAGAACTTCAAAACCCCAAAGGAAAGCGATGGCTGTGTGGAAACTGTGGCAAAAAGGAAGGGGAGGCAACTCCAACAAAAACACAATCCCGAAAAAAAGACGTTTCGTTACAAGATTTGTTCGCGAAATTAAATAAAATGGAAGAAAAATATGATAAAGTATTGGAGATGTAGGATAACAAACAAATCCAGATAAATCAGGAACTAAGAGATGAAATTAACAAACTTAAAACACAGTTGGAAAAGATCGAATCAGATAAAGAAATACCTACATCGGTGAATACAACAGCTACAATAAGAGAGATTGGCGAAAGAGATGCAAGAAAAACGAATCTAATGGTCTTTGGTTGCATAGAATCGGACGAAACAGAACACGGTGATCTAAACAAAATCACGAACATGATAAATGCAGCGTGTCCAGACATGGAGATAAAGAATATTAAAGTAAAACAGATAGGAAAGCAAAATTCTGAAAGACCGAGGCCATTGAAAGTAGTTTTGGAAACAGAATAGCAAGTGAGAATATTGTTCTTCAAAGCAAAAGAACTCACGAAACTACCACTGTATAGTAACTTTGCATTGAGTTTTGACAAAACTGAACAACAGATCGAAGAATATAAACAGCTACGAGCAGAGATGGAACGGAGAAATTTGAATGGTGAGGAGGTTCTGAGAATTAAATATTTCAACAACATTCCAAGGATTATAAAGCTGACAAAAACTGATTACTACCAAAACAAATGACGGATCTATGATGAGAGAACAAGAGACTGAGAATATATTGATGGACGAACCTACTTCTGGAAAGGATGGGATGGAGTGTATGTTGATGCACCAGAATATTCAGTGTTTCGAAATAAAATTGAAGATGTTGAATTGAGTATTAATATGATGCCAACGAAACCGCAAATAATATGGCTAAAACAACAAGAAGGAAAATATTTGAAAATAGAAGGATACAAAATGGCATCCTACTTTTCAAGGAAAGAAATGGAACATGGGGGAACCTGTATACTAGTGGCTGATGGAATCAATGCAGTAAGCATTCCAGAGATTGAGACGATGAGCATAGAGGGACAATTGAAGTGTTCGTGTATAAAGGTTACTGAGAGAGAGAGAGAGAGCAAAGGTTGATTATTTTGAGTGTGTATCATACAAATTTGGGTAATTTTGATCTTTTTCTGGAAATCTTGGAAGAAATTTTAAATGTCATAAATTGTAGATTTAAAATGTATAAAATTATATTGGTAGGGGACTTCAACTGTAATTTGTTTGTAAAAAATTGGGATTCTGGCACTTTTCTGGATATAATGTCAACTAATGGTCTAACACAGCTGATATATACAGCAACTAGGGTCACAAAAACCAACTAGCACCTTAATCGATAATATTTTTATCAACTTTGACGATTTTAGTGAATGTGGGGTCTTGGATCTTGGGCTTTCTGATCACTATGCTCAAACATTAGTATTTAACATTAAAAAAGCGGAAGAACCACCAAAAAGTATTTTTAAACGAATTTTTTCTAAGGCTGGAAGGCAACATTTTCGTAATGAACTGTTGATCGATGATTGGGATGGGCTACTGGGAATGGTAGAGGTTGATGAAGCATACGGGCTCTTTTTGCATCAAATGACATCTAAATTAAACCAGGTCTTTCCCAAAAAATTTTATAAAAATAAAAACAACATAAGGGCAAAGACTTGGATAACAAAGGGCTTAAAAACTGTCAGAAGAAGAGGTATCTGAGGAGAAAAATGTTAAGGGGCGAAATAACAAAAAACTAATACAAAACCTATGCTAAAACATTAACATCACTGTGCAAAAAAGCTAAAAGAATGAAGTATATAAATAACATTAATACTGCAGAAAATAAAGGAAAGGCAACATGGGGATTCATTAAAAAAGTTACCAATAAAAATACTAAAACTGATAATAATATTCTGGAGAACTTAAGGGACTAGATGCCTTCTGTATTATCTCATGAACTGCTTAATCAGGTGAATGATTACTTTCTCAGTACTTGTCCAAATCTAAATCATCAATCTAACATCAATTATAAGAATATGAAACGAAATGAAAACTGTCTTGTTTTTGGGCTGACTGATAGAAAGGAAGTGATGGGTTGTATAAAATCGCTAAAGAATAAGAAATCAGTGGGGGATGACGAGATACCAGTGTGTCAGTTGAGGGATACTGCAGATCTAATAGCAAAACCATTGGTCCATATCATTAACCTTGTTTTTTGCACAGGGTCATATTCAGAACAGTTAAAAATAAGTAATGTAAAAGCTATTTACAAAAAGGGGGACAATACCAACATTAAAAACTATAGACCAACATCGTTACTATCTAATATCAACAAAATAATAGAAAAGATAATATATAATAGACTGTATAAGTTTGTTGAAGACAATTTACTCTTATCAAATAATCAAAACGGCTTCAGACAGGGCAAAGGAACAATCAGGGCTTTATATCAAACTTTAGAGGGAATTTTGGAAGCAGCTAATATGGGTAAATCAACAATAGCACTGTGTATAGATCTCTCGCGAGCGTTCGACTTTGTAGATTATGAAGTCTTACTTGAAAAGCTGGAAATCTGGGGCATAAGGGGTGTCCAATTGAGTCTAATAAGATCATATATGGATAATCGAAAACAACGAGTGGTGGAGATAGATGGCCAGGGTCTGTTAATTAAATCAGACTTGAAAAATATAACAAGGGGTGTCCCGCAAGGGTCAATACTGGGTCCACTTTTGTATGTTATTTACACTGGTGATCTTGACAGTATCGTGAGCCAGCACACTATGATATCTTATGCGTAGTGCTTCGGTCTCGCCGAGACGAGACGAGACTATTGAGGTCTCGGTCTCGGTCTCGCAAAGTCTCGAGTGTTCGAGTCTCGTCTCGGTCTCGCCGAGACTAGACATTTTGTGGTCTCGGTATTGGTCTCGGTCTCGCCGAGAGTCTCGTGCACTTCAAAAAAAATTGCACTTTTGGGATATTACCACGTTAATGGATAATAATAAAATTTTTTGGGTTTTTTCAGATAAACAATTTTAATAACCTCTCAAAGTGTCGATTGTTTTAAGCAAAATTAATTTAAACAACAAAATCACAAAAAAAAATATTTATAGACGTAACAAAATTGGAAGGGAGGTTGGCAAGTAAAAAATATATTAGAGAGTAGAATAGTCACTGTAGTCAGAATAGGCTACTCTACATAATATTTTATATTTTCGAAAGTAAACCTAAGACCCCTTTGATGAGGCGCATTCCTGAGCATAAAATATAAATGATTGTAAATAAACCTGGCAGATTGCAGAAAGATTATTGGGTATTGGCACCGAATAGTTAATATTCATATGTATGTAAACTACTTTTTTATAAGAATATATAAACTAAAAACATATTAAAATAAAAAAACTACATAGTAACGCTCCTCTAGGGTGGGTGAATTTGAAATTATTATAAACTCTATAAGACCTGTTTTGAAAAAAAAAATTCTGTTACTCATAAATACAGGTAGGCAACTAGTAAATTGTACTTCGTACGTGGGTGGCCAACTAAGAATGGCACTCGGCTATATCTCGAAAAGTAATTGTCGTAAAGACTTACTGTAATACATATTATTAGTAAAGCGGCCAAGAGAAAATGTTGGAAATTATTTTTAAGTTTCCAAAATGGCTGCCAGGAGGCGTAATAGCTATATTAAATTTTAAATCCCGTTTTTTGAAAAATTTTCTTAAATTAATGATAGTAGAATGCATTGCCATTTTAAATCCGAGATAAATCCCATTCTTTTCTGTTAAATACTTTTTGCTCTATTTCTTAAAGGAAAGTGGTGGGGAGTGTTCGAACATTTTCGAAAATAAATGTCAATAAATGGCTGAACGGATCTTAATAAGCTTGGAGTCGTTGAAAAGGGCTTTCCTTAGGCTATCAATCGTGCCTTGAGCGGGGTGATTGCGATTTCTTACCTGGCTGGTAGAGGGCGTTTCCTGACAAAACCGCCAATAAATCAGATTTTCTCATAAAATTTAAATGCAACGATACCACTTTTTTAAAACAAAAGGGAGCCAAATGAGAGCCTAATACGTCAGTGAAAACCGTATCTTAATATCTCTTACCTAACCTAAAATATAAGTAAAAGAAATCAAAACTCGAAAAAAAATCGGATTTTGGGACAGTTTTTCGGTGGACCCGTTGCTATTAAATCTTAATTACCTATGTTTTAGCACACTATATATTATTTTACTACTAAAATACCAACATAATATTTAAAATCTCAATAATAATTAATATTCATTCAATATGTGTCCGCACAAAATTCGAACTTATTAAACAAAGCAAGTATGCTGTAGCAAACTAAATCGCAAAAATTATAATGGCGATACCTAAATGACAATCATATTAAGATTGCAGCTATATTTATAGTGTGTGGGATATTTCGGGGGCTTTGGTTGAAAAAAAATATGAATTTTACACCTGTAGAAGTGTTTGATATGTTTCGTGCTTATTTTCAATGCAATGATAATTATGGATGGCAACGATGCATCGATGTTTCGAAATCTAATAAACTGGTTATTTTTAAGGAAAAAAGGTATTACTTGTCTGATATCGATAAACTGCCTGGTTTTCAAAAAATTCGAACTTTAATCATTGAATGACTTTATGATATCTGCCAACGTTATTCGTTTACTAACCCAAGTAGGCTTGACCATTGACAAAAAATATTATTATTTAACAAAAATAACAAATTTGCAACAATAAAATAATATTATCAATAATAACAAATATTAGTTTTCGTTCTGCAAACAAGAAGTATCGGGAGATGTTATGTATAAGAATTAAAATGCAGATACTTTCGATACCTCTTAATCAGGCGAAATACGAAGAAAATTTTAATTTCACAGTTGTTTTTGACTATTGCACCCTCTAGCGAACATTTTGGAAACTCAAAAATAGTTTTCAGCGTTTTCCCTTAACCGGTTTTACCCAAAGCTCTATGATAACTAGTTTTTGAAATATAGCCGGCCAATCTTAGTTGGCCACCCGGTATGAGATATTTTGATGGCCTAATTTGTAAAAAATATATGAACTTTCCACCCGTAGAAAGTTCGTGCTTATTTTCAATGCAACGATAAAGTAACTGTTGCCCCTAGCCTATTTAGTTTCTTTAAAAAAATTCGAATTTTGTATGGACAGAAGGGCAATATTCACTCATATTGACTGAATATTAATTATTATCGAGATTTTAAATATAATTTGGTATTTTAGCAGTAAATTATTAGATGGTGTGGTAATTAGGACTTAATAACAACTGGTGTTCCGAAAAAATTACCCAAAATTTTATTTCCAGCTTTGATTTCTTTTACTTATTTTTTAGGTTAGGTAAGAGATATCGATATGCGGTTTTCACTGACGTATTAGGCTCTCATTTGGCTGCAATTTGTTTTAAAAAAGTGGTATCGTTGTATTTAAATTTTTTGAGAAAATCCGATTTATTTGCGGTTATGTCAGAAAACGCCCTCTACCGGCTAGGTAAGAAATCGCAATCACCCCACTCAAGGCACGGTTGATAGCCAAAGGAATGCCCTTTTCGACGACCCCAAGCTTATTAAGATCCGTTCAGCCATTTTGAAGTTACTGACATTTATTTCCGAAAATGTTCGAACACCCCCCACCACTTCCCTTTAAGGGATAGAGCCAAAAATGTAAAACAAAAAAGAATCAAATTTATCTCGGCTTTAAAATGGCAATGTATTCTACTATCTTTAATTTAAGAAAATTTTGCAAAAAGCGGGTTTTAAAATTTAAGATGGATATAACGCCCCCTGGCGGCCATTTTGGAAACTTGAAAATAATTTCCAACATTTTTCTCTTGGCCGCTTTACTCATGATTTTTTTACCGTAAGATTTTACGATAATTACTTGCCATTCTTAGTTGGCCACCCGGTACATACTTTCCTAAATTTCTTTGATTTTCGTGTACTTAAATATTTTTTATTTTTTGTACGTTACCTATAATTTAAAAACAAAACAAACCATTATTTTCGTACTATCCTACTTATAAATTATTTTTATTTCAACACTCGAGACCCGAGACTATCGAGACTGACGTGACGAGACTCTCGGTCTCGAACCTTGAAGTCTCGGTCCAGGTCTCGAGTTATAATTCCTAGTCTCGTCTCGGTATCGGTCTCGAATTTTGAGACGAAACGAGACGAGACCGAGACTGGTCTCGTCGAGACCGAAGCACTGCTTATACGGATGATACGACAATTTTGATTGAAGGAAATTCGGTTGAGGCATGTAGTGATCGGGTTGTTCAGATCATGTCTGTCTTGGACAACTGGTTTGCTAATAATAATCTTATATTAAATGTAGGAAAATCACAGCTCGTAAGTATGAACAGGGATTATAAAAGAGACTTACAAGGGTAGCTTAATTAGTAATGAGGAATGTGTATGATTTTTGGGTGTAACTCTGGATCGCAGGCTTGATTGGAAAGAACATATAAATATCTTATCACAAAACTTTGCTAAATATGTGTATGCATTAAAGATTTTGTCGGAAAGTCTGGGAGAAAACACTGCATTGGTCTCCTATCAGGCATATGTATGCTCAAGGATAAGATATGGGATTATATTTTGGGGAAACTCTGTAGCTCTGTTTATACTACAAAAAAAAATGCTTAAGAAAAATCTTCAGGATAAACCAGAAGGAAAGGTGTAGACCATACTTTGTACAGTATGCATTATTAACCTTTGCGTCACTCTACATACTGGAGGCAGTCATATTTGTAAAAAAACATTCTGATCTTTTTGCTGACTCGGTTAATGAACATCATTATAATACCAGAAAAAAAGGGGACTATAAAATTGAAAAAACAAAGTATACATATATACAGAGAAGTGTCAGAATTTCTATTAAGAAAATTTGGAATAAACTTCCCATGAATTATAGAAACTTAAACCTAATGATTTTAAAAAATAAACTTATAAACTTTCTTGAAAAAAAAAAGCATATTATGATTTGAATGAATATTTTAGGGATTAAATAAAACAACTGTGATATTCTGGTGTATATGCCTATTTGTGAGTTCATAAGTAGGTGATAGTATATGTTATGTAATTGGAGAATTGTATCTTGTGATTCTTGTAAATATTTATGTATTTGTTCTTATTTGACACGTTCTATGCCCATTGGGCGATGGTTAGAACTAATAAAGACTTTATTTATTTATTTATTTATTTATTATTTATTAAATAGGAGGATCTGAAGGTTAATATGAGGAATTTCCTTAACATATATATGAAAACATTTTTACCATCAGATCCTTTCAGACTCACACTACTTGTCCTCAATGGATGAGACACACACATCTTCCGACTTAAATTTCTTGCACTTAAACCTCCAGATGATTTTCGTTCCATCTTCGGTCGAGTCAACACGCGTTTTGTAGCGGCTCCTTTGTCGCCATTTTGGGTGAACACGTGGCTATCGCTCAGTGACCGTTGTTTCTCCGTGGGTGTCCTAGCCAGCATAAATTCATATTCATGGATGTTCCCGTGGACCCATTTCTGTCTGTGCTTGCAAGGTTAAGCTCATAGCTACCACTTTACATGCTCGACACCATAAAGGGTCAAAAATATAATAGGTACCTTTCAGCACACTCTTTTCACCACCGGACAAAATTAGGTTTCAGTGCTTTACAAACACTCAACCGTGAAGCTTCGGCCTTAGTCGCCGCACTGCTTTAATTTGGCGCCAAAAACATCAGCCTCGGTCGCTGCCCTGTTTGACCCTAAGATATTTAGTTAGTTTTCTCATAATTTAAGTTTAGTTGAAGTCGAAGAAGTGCAGTACAATCGTTTACCCCTAAAAAACATCTACCTAGTCATAGCTCTGGTTTGCGCCAAGATATTGGGCCATTTTCTCATTTGTTTGCACAGATATTTAGAAAACATCTCGTGTACTCTGTTCCCCTTTTACAAGCTTGGATAAGGGACTCTTTTGGACGTATGGATGAGTCGCATACATCTTCTGCCTTAAGTCATTTGCACTCTTACCTCCAGATCATCCAGAGACTTAGCCGCATTTCCTAATAAAACAACATTTTACTTGAATACATTTTACCTTTAGATCCTCCTAGGAACACGCGATATTTGTTAATGACAGAAACCTTTAATAAACCAATTAATTATCCCGTCAACTGCGAACGAACAATGTCTATACAAACCACGATGCCAACAAGTCTGCGATCGATTTTCCAACGCCGGATCCGGCTGTCTATATTGAACTCGGTGCAGTTCTCGAGCCTGTGGCCTAAAGGCTTATTTCCCGTTTCAGCTCGGCAAACTCCCGTTTCGTTTGTCAAATTTAAACTATTTTATCATGGCAAACTTTAAGCCCTCCACTAACGTGACAGGGGATCGTGAATTCGCGGTGCATCGCGTCGCGAACGGGTATTAAACGAAATAGTTTTTGTTATATTGTCAAACTCCAGGTGTTTGAATAACGTTTAACGAACGAGCAACAAGTTGAAGCTTAGTTTCTATATTCATTGAATCTACTGGGCGTCAACAACGTGGGGCTAAAGCCAAAGTCAGCAGACTGACGTGACCGGTGTCTCTTTGGAGAGACAGGGGGACTAGGACTAGATGGACAACATGCATCTTTGGAAGGCAAGTTAGAAACAGCTTCATCCAGAGAGAGATGAGTAGATGCGGTATAAAAGTGTCCTGCTGAGGGCAAACAGCACTTGGTGTATGAGAGTTGGATTACTTCACACGTAAGGCATTTTAAATATATTTAGATAGCCAACCAGTTCTCGCCACACTTGGTTACAACTAATATTTTCCTCAAATTCATCACGCCACAAGGTTACTTTAATCTAGGTAGTAGATAGGGTGTAGATGGAAGTGAAGCTGTAAAGCTCACTAAGAGGGAGACAAAAGCTCTCAAAAAAGTTGCCTAAAACCCTCTCCGGATTGAGGAAAGGTAGCCAACAGGCTTATACTGATTGGATATGAGATCAAACAGGATTCACCACACTAAGATCTACATGAAGACTCTCCATACTCGGGCCACACCACATGGTTACTATAATCCGGAAAGGAGACCAGGGTTAAGAATGGAATAGCCTCAGCTAAATACAACCAATGGAAGTGAAACGAAACTTTCTGCGGCTTTGGGAAGCACCACAGGGTCGACCTTAGATACCAGTCCGTATTGTCCTGGATAGAGGATATAGAATGGCTGTTATTGACTGTGCTTAGAGAGAAAGGAGTAGAAAGCCCTCAAAGTTCTTACGTATCTCGTTATATCTTTAAACCGGTAAGGAACTGTAAAGAAATTCTTTCCAGATTGAGGCCATACCTACGGTACTCTGAAAATCATTCTAGAGTGTAGTCTAGCGTCCGATTTCGTTAGAAGAGGAGAAGCAAACTCTGAAAGCATTTCTTATGCTTCTAAACGGCATCATGGAACTGATGCTTTGGAAAGCACCACAGGGTTACCTTTAGACACCAGACCATACTATCCAGGATACAGGGATTAGAAAATAATGAGGAATAGAAAGCCCTCAAAGCACCTGAGTATTATCGATTAAGCTTCAAAACCGCAAGGAACTGCAAATAAATTACTTCTAGATCTGGTCCATACCCTAATCTGGAAATCAGATTACACTGGTCTCGACAGAGACAAGAATGTAATAAAGCCTCCAGCCTCGTTAAGAGAGGAGGTATGAGACTGAAAAGACTGTAATAGAGTTGCAACACGTCTAGGCATCGATATAAGAAGCGAATGAGGCTGTTGATTTCGCAAAGAGAATGATAGAAACGAATAGAGCATATATACAGGTTATGTTATCAAACCTCTCTGATGAATTGGAAAAACACAAACTCAACACGGTTACCCTAATAGGAACACCAAGCTATCCATATTGGTCTAGACACCGAGTATAGATCAAAATCTAATTTCTCTAAGAGGCAAGCTTTAGAAAAGCCTTGCTCACGTGATCATAGCGTAGAATTGGCGTGGTCAAGCATAATAATATCACAACATGGGCAAGGGCCAATCAAAAGTGATCTAGGGGCGAAATTTACGTTTTAGTACCAGTACTTTGAACCATCTGTTAATGCCTTGTTTATAATAATTGGTCTAGCAGTGAAGAGGTTCAAAATACTGGCACTTAGTGGCTTATTGTATATATGGCGACAGTAAGCGCATGAAAATCATGTGCCATGTATATAGTGACAAGCCCTTTGTTCGGTGTTGTCGCTTTTTTGATTTTGATTTTGAAGCGTTGACAAGCCTGTTAAAAGGTATGAGCATCAATAGGCCAAATAGGTCAAGAAGTGTAACCCGAGGTTGCCAGCTTTCTGGTAGTTGCCAACGAGGCTAAAAGTAAAATATGTATCGATTTACTTGAATGAATCATTATGATTCAGATGTTAAGTCGTGGGTTCAAATCAGTTACATTTTCGATTAAAAACAGATAAAATTTTTATATCTTTATTATCAAAAATTGATGATTTGCAGACATTATTATACAGGGTCCCGCAATAGAGCATCAGGATTCTTATACTTTCCTCTTTGTGTGCCTATCCGAGTCGGATGCTGGCGACCATCTGAACAATTATAACTTTATTAACTGCTTCTGTGGTGGACTTTCTGAATCAGACTCTTAGATTTTTCAGCCATGAGATCCTCCTTCTTCCTGGTCCTCTGCTCTCGTACATTTTACCTTGCAGGATGCACTGGATGAGATGGTATCTATCTTCATTACGCATTATGTGCACAAGATATTCCAATTTCCGGCACTTTACTGTGTAAAGGACCTTACGTTCCTATCAGCATCCTTCCATACAGTCACATTTCGAAGGCTTCCAGCCTCTTCTCCGTAGTAGCAGTCAGCGTCCAAGCCTCCATTCCGTAGTACAATACAGAAAAGTCCTAGCATTTTAACAACCTGATCTTGAAGTTTATGTTCAAGTCATTGTTCTTGAAGTATTTTGCCATCTTATTGAATACTGCTCTTACCTTTTGATGATGTAGTGGTTCGGACAACTTTGCAACCAATTATTGACCTTGAATCGTCCAGAAGTGATACGTCTAGTGTACCGGTTGGTGTCACGCATAACCCCAGTGAAACATGGACAGAAGTAAAGTCTCGAAGAAAGAACCGTCTGGAAAATAGGACTGTGAACAATAAAGAGAAGAGACCAACTCCAATGAAGGTGTCAAACCCCAACTGTTTTGGACTGAAGGTGGCCATGAAGACAACCAGAACTCAACTTTCATGGATTTTTGTGTCTGGACTGGATCCTAGTACAAAAGGAAAGGATGTTATAGATTTTCTGAACCAAAATAACTTTCATGGCTCTAAATGTTTTAAAATGGTGATGAAGAAGGACTATCTTAAAAGTTCTTTCAAGGTGGGAGTTTCCAGCCACAAACTGAGGGAAGTTATGGACCATTCTGTATGGCCGGATGGTGTTCTGGTCAACCATTTTTCCAATCTACAGAACCGCAGCTCAACAGCGGTGGCCCCAGAAATGAAGTAAGTCAAGTAAAGCTTTTTCATTTAAACATTCAATCTGCTCGTAATAAAATGAACATGCTTGAGGCATTCCTAGTTGACAAAGACGTTAAGATATTATGCCTAAACGAGCATTGGCTGACTGAAGAAGAATGGGGCTCGCTGAGGATTAACGGCCTTACTCTGGCAACAGCTTCATGTAAAAATAATGGTAAGGGTGGAGGTTCAGGTATATTGTTAAGTTCTTGTGTTGATTTTTCTGTAATTTTGTCTGTTAATTCAATGTCTATGGAAGGTACTGCTGAAATTTGTGCCATTTACTTACCCAAATTAAACCTAAATGTAATTTCTATATATACAGGCCACCGATGGGCTGTTTCGACACCTTTCTGAATATTCTTGAAAATGTACTGAATGTAATTGATCAAAGGAGCAGAGTGGTGCTTGTGAGAGATTTTAATGTTCTTTTTGAGACCAGAGCTCCAGATTGCTTAAATCTCCGTTGCCTGTTGGGGACATATGGGTTGTTGCAGTTAAATAATAAGCCAACTAGATATAAGAATTGCCTTGATAATATCTTTTTTGACAACCAGAGTGAAGAATCTTGTCAATTACATCTATTTGACACTGGACTGTCGGATCATTTGGGTTTGATGGTGAATCTTCCTTGTCCTAATCAGCCGAAATCAATAGTATCTGAAAAGGCTACATTTAGGCTAATTACCCGGGCTATATATTGAAACATGCCACTGTGGTTCCAATATTTAAAAAAGGGGCCAATAAGGATGTCTCGAACTACAGACCCATATCCCTACTTCCCATCTTTGCAGAGGTATTCGAGAGATGCATTGTAAACAGAATTTCCAACTACTTTGAGTCCAAAGACCTCTTCTTTTCGGGACAGTTCGGTTTTCGTTGTGGTTTGGGTACTTCGGATGGAATCTTGGACTTGGTCGCATTCATACAAAGAGCACTTGAAGATAAAAATCTTGTAAGCACTAACTTTTGTGACCTCAGCAAGGCATTCGATTGTGTGTCTCATGGAATTCTCCACTGGACAAGTTGAAGAGATATAACTAGGATAAATCTAGTATCGCCTTAATACAGAGTTTCCTCTCCGGTAGAACCCAGATGGTTCGTGTGGGGGGTGTAGAGACGGAGGAGAGGGTTGTGTGCACTGGGGTCCCACAGGGATCCTTATTGGGACCCTCGCTTTTTTGATTTATATCAATGATCTTCCACTAGTGGACCCCAGGGTGCACTTTACCATCTCTGCTGAGGATACAGCCATCTCCATTACCTGCCGTCTGCTCTGAGGTCCGGGAGGCTTCTGTTGGGACACTATCGAGTGCTGAGCGGTGGTTCACTGCAAATCGTCTTTTTCTAAATGTGTCCAAGACTGATTCCTTGATATTCTCAACACGAGAAGTGCTACAAGATGATAATGATGCTGTGAGATTTCTAGGAGTTCAGTTTGATCGCGGAATTCGCTGGAACATCCAAACTGATGTAATCTGCAAAAAGCTATCGTCCATAATATTCCTTCTTAGAGAGTTGGCAAACTGTGTTTCGCACCAAGTGCTGCGGCAAGCATACTTTGCCTTATGTCATTCTGTTATGACTTATGCTATTTTAGCATGGAGCCATAGTGCAGGTGCTAAGAGGGTCTCCAGCGCAGAGCCGTTCGTGTGGTTGCGGGGATGGGGTACAGAGATGACTGTCACATTGCTTTTAAGAACTTGAAAATTTTGACTTTACCTTGTGTGTTTATTTATGTAAATCTCTTGTACCTTAGGAAAAATATTCATCTCTTTCCAGTCCACTACCAACCCCATGACCATGATACCAGATCCCGTCATGCGGTGGTCCCTGGTTTTCAGAGATTGGAAAGGTGCCTTTTATAACAAACTTCCAGCTTGCTGGAAACAACTTCCAATGTCTCTGTTCAAAAACAAAGTTAAAGATCTCCTATTGTCTCCTATAGTCAAGAAGAGTTTTTAAATTTTACTTGTTAGTACTGTGTTATTTTTAAAATCTAATGTATCTAATGTTTTACTATGTGTAATATTTTGCTGTATATTGTTATACCCAGTAGGGATGACCCTTTTACTTTTTAAACTTGTATGTGTATTTTTTTCTATTGACGTATGTAAATACCTTGTATTTTTGACATTAAATAAAGGATTGATTGATTCCTAATCCTGCATCTGATTTCCTGCGAATGGTCCCACTCTTCACTAACACAGGTACCCAGGTATGTTTATCTTTGTACTCTTTCCGCATGTTTCCCATTTATAATTAGCTGGTTATCTGGGATATTTCTCTTACTGATGATCATTAGTTTGGTGTTGTCAACATTTATATCAAGACCATATAGTTGACTGATCAGTGTGATTTGTATCATCAGATTTTTCAGATCGTCCAGGAGGTTATCAACCTCTGTCCAATCAGGAGCACCCCCGCTTTACTATTTTCCAGAGCCTCGCGGAAGACGAACTCGAAGTATATGTTGAACAACAGTAGAGACAATATGCATCCCTGTCGGACTCCTCGCGCAATTCTGGGTGACTTTGTATGGCCCTCATGCACACGGACAGTGGCCTTTTGATTCCAATACAGGTTCGCAACAATACTCAGGTCTCGGTCCAGGTTCGAACTTATCTTTTCCCACTATCAAGTTCCGTATTGTTGTACCTGAATATGGAATTAAATCAAAATAGTAATAGGACGGGTTGGACGCCACCAAGTTTACTTTTGTTGGCAATCCCTATCGATGTTTATTCGGACACAGTAAAAAAAAACTTGGAAATAGAAGAAACTAAGTTCAAATTCAAATGTCAAATTAAGTAAATAATTACCTGACGAAGTCTACGCTACCTGCTCGGTTACCATTCAAAATCTACATTCTCAAATACACCCTAAATATTACCAAGCATGTGAGGCCAATACTTTATTTTAAAATAGAAAAATAGAGCAAGCCCCTCTAGCCTATTAAGTAAATTACTATTTACAGTTATTGTCTACTAGATACACCCTCTTATCAACCTGATAGCCTAAATCGAAAGTTTGAAAGGTGTCAAGCGAAAAGGTTATAAACAATACAGAAAATGCCAACCTCTTGTCACCCTGTCAGTCTAATTTAAAATTCGAGAGGTGTCAAATCAAAGGTTATAAAATTTTGAAAGTTCACTTTTTCAAAACGCTCTGCTGCAACCTGCAACCTAGACAGTGAGAGAAATACCGAATTTATCACATAGACTATACTAAGTGAATTTAACTCGGTTAGTATAGCCTTTCCAAATGCCCCATTGCAAGTTTCAATCAGAGAACGTATTCCTCAAAAAGCAATGTTATGATCTTTGACCAAAGCCAAATTAAAGTAAAAATGTAATAAAATAAATAAACTTCCTCGGATATATGTACTAGAGAGTATCCATAAATCTAGCACCCGTAAGAAGTAAATAATGTTTCTAGGCCGGCGTAGTAACACTTCACAAAAGGTATTTAATATATATAATCTAGTGGATTAAATGTGTACTAAAGAAATTAGTAAAGCGTTTTAGGGCAATGTTTGGGTACTAAATTCTGTTTAAATTTAAAAGTCTCTGCAAAATAGTAAATATTTCTGGCACAATGGTGCTGCCTAACGTGATTGTATCTATAAAATTAGACTTAACTGTAAGTTATATCCGAGAATTGGTCATCATCCTTCTCTGTATGACGAACAGTCCAGATTAATCAGCTTCCAGGCAATAGTGGCTCTTTCTACCCTACAGGGAAACAGCCATAGAGCCCCGCAACAAAGCGCTACTGTAGAATTCAGCTACTAAAAACCAGCTCCAAAAACCCTAAAAGCGTAAATTAATCCATCACAACAACATAACATAAAATTTACAAAAATGCCAAAACTCGTCCTCAAAACTCTTCTTGAAATTCTACATTCAAAACAATTTAAAACAGCTTACCCATTACTAGGGGTTTACCAAAACCTTCCCGGGTATCTTGAAAGGATCAATGGCCTATATTTCCATTATGGCGGTTGCTAGAAATTTCTTGACACGCAACTGATCTTCCCTCGAGAGTCTCAAACGACTTCCAGCCTACTTCATTTACGAAATACAAATACTACTCGAGGACCACCTCTCAACCCAAGGAATTTTCTTTGGCTAATGAATAAACAAAAGCCTTACAAAATCAACAACAACAGTTTTCTTCTGTTTTCCCCCCTCCTACTGGATCAAATAGCAGAAACATATCTGTAAACACGTCAAAACTATCGGCTGACATTCAACTAAAAATCCTTAAATGTCAATTAAAATACTGCTTGTCAGAAATCTAGACAGGTACGAACTTATCGAGAAAAGACAATAGAGATGATTGACCAATCAATATTTCTTCCTAAAATGATCTTTATAAATATGAGAATTTCCACCCGTAACAGTCTTTCAGCATCTCCATTAACTTTGTGTGTCGGACTCTATCGAATGCTTTTTGGTAGTCTATAAAGCAGGCATACACGTCACAGTTCATGTCTCTGCATCTCTGTCTCTGTTCTAAATACTGCTTCCCGAGTACCGAGGATGCGCTTCTGAAGCCCAACTTGGTGGGGCTTAATTGGTCTTCACATAGCCCATAGATTCTCCTGTGAATGACTTTCACACATGACATAATTTCAACAAATGACTCATTAAGCTGATTGTTCTATATTCATTGCATTTCATGGCTCCAGGCTTCTTGGGCAAGGTGATGACTTTCGATTCAAGCCATGCCATCAACAATTCAATGTGATTGTCGTCTAGCAGTTTGATGAACTCCGCCTGCATCCCGTCAGGTCTTGGCGCCTTGCCTTCTTTGAGTCCATCGACAGCAGCCTGAACTTCCTCTCTTAGTATCGTCGGTCCAGTGTTACCATCAATTTGTGGTGGCGGTGGTCTTTTGTCATGGAAAAGTTCCTTGATGTAGGCTTCCACGTGTCCCTGATCTTCTCTTTCGAATAATGAATTCGCTGTTTCTCGATGTTGATTTGGTCTTTCCTGTTATTTCCTTGATTGTGCGGTGTGGATTGAAACTGTCGTATCATGCGCTAAGGGTTTCTATTTCAGTACATTTAAGTTCCAGTTCCCTCCGTTTCGAATCTCTGATCATTTTTCTAATGGATTTGTCGAGTTCCTTGTATATTGCAGAATTGTTCTTGTTATTTCGCTTTTGTTCCATCAGTTCGAGGATTTCCCTGGTCATCCAGGAGTTCCGTTTCAATTCGGGTCACAACAACGTAGTTTTGATGGTCTGGACACTGTCACACAGGTCCTGAAGCTCCTCACTAACACCTCCATATAAAAGGAGTTCGTTGTTTTTGTAATGTTCATTCAGTTCATATTTACCCGCATTGCCACTACATTTATACCACTTGAGATAAAATTGTCATTGTCACCAAACGATACTTAAGATGATAAATCGTCGACTATTGGTTGATTTTTATACAGCTAGAGCGTTGGGACCGACTATTTGGATAAACTGGCAACGCCGAACGCTTTGATTTGGACACCAACCAGGGCGTGAATTCTTGAATCATTGGATCAATCCTCACGTTCCAATGATTCAAGAATTCACGCCCTATGCCGGATTAAGCGGCTTTCTAAAATATTTCGAAAACTCAAAAAGCAGAATATTTTAACAGGATAACGAGCTTATTGTCCCACGTAGTCTTGATGAACGTCCTTTATTCAAAGCGACATAAAAAGATGCCATCAATGATAAATGACGGCGTCATTTTTGCTGCCGTTTTATCGTCTTTTACAGCCAATAAATTACAATATTTACTGGCGCAGTTACGGAAATTCATATCGCTCATATTTGAATAAAGCGGCTTTTCAAGTTATTAAAACGAAAAGTTATTATAACGACGAGAACGCGGGGAAGATTGATTCTAAATGGATGTTATTAAAAGTAAATTTCGAATAAATTAGATAACAAAATGTTAGAAGTTTTGCGACAATGCACTGCATAATGAGATGAAAAAGGAAGGCGGTGCATCACTTCGTCGAATGTTGGCATATCGTACTCGTAAACCCTCTTAACCAAAACGTCATTTGTCATTTAAGCCCACGTGGACGATAAGATTTTCGGGTGGCGCCCAACGTAAAGGATTGCGTCACATCGTCAAAGTCTAAAGCTTAGTCTTCATGAAGGCGGAGTACGCTCGGGAATCGCCAGCGTTTCTGTGATCACTTATAGTTTTAGTTAATGGAATTGGAATGCATTGGTAACCGTGACTGAATCAATCTGTCATTTGTCAGTTGCCATACGTATTTTATCAAAAAAAAAAACACTATATTGTTTACCAAACAGGCTTCATTCATTCACTCCCTTACCAGTTGGTATATGATTCTGTTCCATTTCAATTCGCTTCTTAATTACTTGGGGAACCTGATTTTGCCATCTTTTTGGATTCTTCTTTCATTTTGGAGACCTCCAACTGCTTAACAAATGGTCTATATGGCAAGTTCACTCAGCCCTTTTCATTTTATTTAAAGGCGTGGGTCTAAGAGTTGGCAGTTAGGCGAAGGCGCTACTAAATATATCTATGTATTTTTGTACATTGAAATCAGGGCAGTGAAATTTAGACACTTACCTTAGGTAAGAATGTCGTTACATTTAGAAATAAAAGACATTAATGAAAGGCACTTTTGAGATTAACTTACCAAAATAAACCTCAGGATTTCAATTAAACTATTTATTCAAATCTTAAATGCTTTCATAAACACTTTAAACACAATTAATTAAGTTGACTTTATGGTGTCGGCCATAAACTAATGAAAAGATTTGTATATCGTATTAAAGCAAATTAAACTAAGTTTCCAAGTTTTAATCTAGGTCCTATATCCTTAAGATTGCCTAATTCCTGTTTGGAAATAGTTTTAACTAAGCTTTGAATTTTTGAGGTTAGGACTAATTGCAGTTAGTCACAAAGTATCAAAAATAAGCAGTATCTACTAAACAAACTAATCTAAACTAATCCCATGGCAGCGATATTATCATTATATCAATAAATAGTTAATACAAATATACTAAATCAATGAATGAACATATAATATAAATGTATTTATATATAGCCGGTAACTGCCTACAGGTAAACACGAAGTGAGCTCAGTTCGATACCGGTGTTGAGGCAAAATATTAAAATTGCAAATTGCAGTTATGTGAAACTTACTGCCATGAGGCTTACAGCCAATTACAGTAAAATAAATCAATTAATTATCATAACATTAGCAAAATACGTTCTCCACTCGAGATAATGAAAAAAATAAGTATCTCTAAACAGCACAACGTTCGAGATATGTGTGTACCGGCGATTACTAAAGATCAGAGTTAGTAACAACATAGTTCTCAATCGCATGGCTAAAGATCTGAAAATAGTCAAAACTATCAAAAGACGCAAATAGAGTATTCTGGTCATATTATAAGACAACAGGAGAAGTATGAGATTCAGCATCTTTTTATGGAAGCAAAAATATTGGGCAAGCATAGTCCGGGGAGAAGGAGAACATCGTGGTTGAAAAATTTTAGGCAGTGGTATGGGAAATCTACGGTTCAACTTTTCCGAGCAGCTGTCAATAGAACAATAATTGTCAACATGGTAGCCAACATGATAAACAACGATCGTTAAACGGCCATGGTACGAAGAAAAAGCATAATATTAATCTAAAGCTGTTTATCGGTAAGTTCAATAAGCAAAGAAGGCAAGTTCATTAATCAGAACGATAAATAGTAGCAGTAGCAACAGTAATAGGTACGATATCAGAAAATAGACGACCTACAGTCGTTAAACGATAATTTTAGCCATAAAATTAAAAAGGGGTAGAGCCTACTTGTGTCTTGCAGACGTGCAATTCACCTCGACAAAAGGCCTCTATCTGGCTAAATGGAACCGAGAACTCTCTAGGTCGACATAGAAAATACCGCTGACGAACATGCAGCCCCAAGGGAAGAAATTATGTCTCGCGGAAGGACGTTCAGTCTCACCGAAGGTCCCTAGTTAAATTATAAATAATTTTAACAATTCAATATAGACACACTAACATGTAACAAACCTTTTTTTATTCGTCAAACATCTTTATCGGAAAATACGGCCGATAATTTCAGAAAATACACCTGGCAGTATATTTGCCAATTAATCTCGCGATAATTGGAACTGATGATGGTCGAAAATAATTCCAGATATTGTAGACTGGTCGGTTTTAGTTCCAGGGACCCGTCAATTCTAAAAAAACAATACCTATCCGTCAAGAGGGCGCTCCAAACGGAGTCAGGGCTTCCAGCGACACAGCAATATGCATAAGGTATCTATCGTCTCATGATACTAGTAATAAAGAGTCATCAGACTAATAGTATTACTACTAAACCTTGTACGCATCTACCATGGTATACGTGTACGCAGTTGTACATACATAGATCTTAACGATCCAATTTAAGAAATATCGTTATGTAAAAATATTATAACAAGACAGTTGTTAGGGAGTGGATGATGCTTCTCACTCCACCACAAAGGGGGACAAAACACTTGGGTTATGTCGTAGAACCGCGTAACTGGTTCTGGTTAAATGTTCG
>JAEQML010061048.1:0-26285 GCA_016904865.1 Pissodes strobi | reverse complement strand
TTCTTGTTACCGCCAAAGTTTCCATTTCTATAAACTGTTTTTTTTTTCATAGCACATATGCTCGGTTGCCCCACTGTCCATCCACCAACCATGTCTAACATCCTCTGACCCAATTATCGCCATAATCTCCACATCACATTCGGATATTAGTGCCTGGTCAGCTGACCTCTGGTTGTCCTTACCCTGAGTAGCATCCCGATGCTCTTGCTTCCTAAACCAACATTTCTCCATCAAATCGCCTGGTTTCTTACAAAAGTTAACAAACTCGTTGAGGGCAATTTCTTTTAAAATGATTTCCACCACACTGAAAGCATTTAATACCTGAGCTACCACTTGTACCAGCCTTATTTTTGAACTTTGACATATTGGAACCTGCTGCTAAAGCCTGCGCCTTCTCTGTCCCCTTACTCCTTTCCTCTTCCAGCATCAACCTCGACAACAGATCTGTCAGAGTAGACTCTCAAGCAGACACAAAATACTTCAAGCTATCTGGCAGGGACATAAGAACTTTGGTAATAACCATTTTGTCACTATTTATGGTGCCCTTATTTCTTCTAATTGGGAAATAAAATCTACCACCTTCCCATCTACATACTCTAGAGCAAAAAATCTTTGTGTTAATAGATGTTAAGTTTTGCCTACATTTCTACTGAGGATTTGCATGTTAAAATATGATTTATAACCCTCTCACCCAGTCTGGAAACTATGATCTCTCGAGCCTTGGCGTCTTTGTTATCCCACTCTTGGGTGTTTCCTGGAGGCATTGGCCTCTCTGTGGTGCCATCCACTATGCAAAAATAGTCTTTGACCTTAATGATATTTGTACTTGAAACTTCCAAGTTCGAAGTAACCCAATTTTCACCGTTTAATTTTGCGATATTTAACAAGCTTACTTGCTCCGCCATGTCTCTGTGTTCCTCTTAGGGTTCCTTCAAGCCTTACAACTGAGACAACAGAGAGTTGTATGTCCATTGTAATTTTTGAAATTACTTGGTATGCTTTTGGAGAGTCTTTTTTATGCAAATCTTCTTTGTTGTTTGACTTTGTTTCTTCTACATCTAATATTAAGATATTGACTGATCTTTTCTCTATTTCTTGCATCTCTAAGATTGTTTGCTCAAATTCAAGCTGCGGTGGTAATTGTTTGAAAGTTACTTCATGTTCTTTTTCAACTTTTTGTGTTAGGCTGTGTAATTGGTCTTTAGATTTTTGGTTTCTGTTACAATTTCTGCATAAGTCTGAGTAGAAGTCAGAGGCTTTTCTTTTAGCTCAATTTCTTCTTTTATTGTTTTAACTTCCGTGCTTAGATTAGGCTGTTGCTTAATGGTTGCAATACAATCTGGGCAAAAGAAGAGGACACCACGAGACTGGGTCATTATTGCTCGTATATCTGATGGTGTAACTTTAGCACAATCTTGGCTTACTGTGTTCTTACAGAAATCACAGGAGGCTCCAAATAGGTCTTTAATTTCCTTGCCCTTAGTAACATCAAAGTGAACACACTTATAACAAGTAGACATGGTTTTAAGGTTGGATTTTCGATTTTACTTAGAATTTTAATTTATTTTACCTTTCAATTAAGTACTTTTGCTTTATTACACACTGTTAGAAATATTTTATCTTAATAAACGCAATTAAATATTGAATATTAGTTTAACAATAACATAACCAAACCTTGACTATAGACTTGAAGTAGTAAATAAAACCAAAGCAATCGAAAATTATTTTAATATTTCCTGTCGAATAAAGGACGATCGTAGAACAACTAGTGTATGCAAACTTGTGCAGAAACGTTTATTTCTTGGATAGTTTATATATCTTTCCTCACTGATTGCATACATAATACTAATTGCTTAATAATATAGTTATTAATTAAATGTTTGTTTTATTATCAATTGCTAACTTGAAGCTCGATAACTTTTATGATAGATATTTACAATTATATTTATATTAAGTTACGTTGCCTTTTCTGTATATAATGTAATTTAGAATTTTCCTATATGTTTTAGTGTTGAGTAACGCGAATCAGAATCGATTTGCATTACTGCGGGGGAGATTTCGATGCTATACGCCAAGGTGTCCCCTCACCTTATTTCTTGAAATATTATCTTTATTTGTGTTTAGTCCTGACTTAAAATGAGTCAAAGTTAACCAAATAATTCAAGAAGCGTTCTTTTGAACATACCTTGTAGTAAAACGCGATCTGGGTACGTTTGTTGCGATGCAGATTTGAGTGCTGCTTGAATCATATGCATTTCTGAATCCCTCTCGCAATAAACGAACCTACAATTGAGGTCACGTGATAGTTCTGAGCCAGTCATTGCTAACCTACAAGCTTTTTACGATTGTGAACCTAAATCATTTTATCGGGCATAGAAGGCTCCCTTTAGATCTGCACTGTTGAGGCAATTTTTCATTTTTGTTAAGTAATGTTTCTAAGCATTGTACATTTATAAGATATCTAATTTAGGGGGAATGACATTTTGCTATGTGAAAACATATGAGGCATGTATCGTCTAGTTTTGTCAAAATAAAGAAAATGTGCACATAATATAAATGATTTTGTTGGTTTACCCAAGTATCAATTTCCTATACTAAGCCTAACATAGGTGATATGTTTATAATGTTATGATTACTTCTGTGAGCAATACTCTACACACATAAGAAATGGTATAAATATTACTCCAAGTACGCAAATGTATGGACCATTTAGTTAGAATAGAATCTTTTCCTACGACCACTTATGAAATGGGAGAAAAAGCGGTTAGAAACCGCCTTATATTCCACGCCTGTTGAGAAAATTTCAACACGTATTTTGTAAAGTAATTTTAACGGAACACTATTTGAATAGATGCCAATGTTGTCAATTTGATTTAACATTGTGACTTATGAATCTAAATAGTGCTTTCTGTCTGTAGCATTTTCATAGGGGGTCGTATGAAAAATAGTGTACATCACTCGTGTGAAAGTACTAGTGTTCAACCACGAAGGATTTCCGCCTTCTGCTAACGCCTCATGCTAACTTTTAACACTTGTTATGTAATATATTTATATCACACGAGTGTTAAGGAAATTTCTGTTGAAAAGTGGATTTCAAGAGCGTATTATTAATCGTTGGCTTAAGAATCTAAAAAGTGCTTTTTGTGTCATTTTCATAGGTAGTCGTTTGAAAAATAGTATACGTTCTTAGAGTATAGAAAAGGAAGTACTGGTTTTCAAAGGAGGAGGTTATTTAGGAAATCCTCCGAGGTTGAAAACGTACCTTCAACACTCGTTATGTAATATATAAGCAGGGCTAGCCCTCCTTAGTAATATACTATATTCCAATTGTATTCATGTATGAATGATATTAACAAGCATTACAGCTGCCGATCGAACCCAAACCAGAGACAAAATTCTTGGGCACGAATTCTCGATCTCGAGTGGGAAGAGAAGGTGTAGCCATTGTCTTTGTATATAAACAATGGTGTAGCCAAGGTTAATGAACTGTTTTTAAATCGATCTCTATTACATCTTTTTCCACGTGAGGGCCTTCCATGACTCGAAAATTCACGCCCAGGGAGGTAATTCTGATTGTTTCCATCGAATGCAACTCGATAAATTTTCATTCCTATTACCTTCTCTTCCCACGTGAGAGCTGTTCCAATGACTCGTGAATACGGATCCAGATCCAGGTGTCTGAGGCATTTTTTTTGTGACGTCAGACGATATCAGAAAATTAGGTCTTATTTACATTCAATTTCCTAGGAACTAAAGGCCTGTTCGTTTAGCTTTGCTCAGCCTGCTCGTAAATTCAAAGAAATCAAATTCAAAAATAGCTTTATTTGTTATAAACACAAAAGTTGTTAACAAAAGCTGAAAGGAAAACATGAGTATTAGTAACTTTAACAAACTATCCTTATAAATATATTATTTGTAAATAGAAATGCTCGGTAAACATGGTAACAGTACAATTGTGTGTCAAGGATAGAAAAATTACAGTAGTTAAATTAAGATGTGGGAGATGAACAAATATATAAAACAATGGCAATATCACTAAAAGCCACGCTCATAAAATTCAGTTAAAGAATAGTAAGCTTCACTCTGCAACAACCCCTTCAACTGGCTTCTAAATCTGATACCACACTCAATAGTTCGCAAATTTATAGGTTAGTGATTAAAAATCTTTCTTCCTCCATATACAGTCAGTTTGAGAGATCATATGAGGAACGAAGAGATTAGAAGAAGAACCAGAATATCGAATATAACAGAGAGAATAGCCAGATCGAAGTAGCAATAAGCAGGACACGTGGCCAGGATGGATAGCAATAGATGGACATCTAGAGTATTGAAATGGAGACCCTGGGAAAATAAACGAAAATTGGGTAGGCCAATGATTGTTGTTACTGTTATATGACGATATTAAAATCGCAGCGGGAAGAAACTGGACACAGAAAGCGCAGGATAGAGATATCTGGAAGAGACTTGAAGATACCTATCTCCAGCAGTGGAGAAACTACGGTTTATGAAGAAGAAGAGAAGATACAAAAGATGCCCTTCCCTTCTCGGTTTTAGGGGAATAGGAAGAGGCAGAGAGGAGTTATTGCGAAGGTTGTACTCGGATTGGATTGAGAACCAAGCTCGTGTTTATATTTCTTGTGGACAATACAAGCTGTTTCCAGTACAAATAAGGAAGGCAATGTTAAAATAGAGTATTTTAAAAATAAGTCACGACAAGAAGTGCGAAATGGAACTCGACACATAAAACGAATTGCCTTCTTCTGCAAAATGAACATAGAATTAAACAAATACTGAGCACAGGATCCCCAGAAGACAATACCATACCTAAGATGAAATTCAATGAGGGCATGGTAAGCATTCTTAGCTATAACAGTCAAGTGAATTGGCAATTACTCTAATTGCAAAACAGTTGGATGATATTTTTTTTAACAAACAAGAAATGTGGTCATCAAATTTCAAGCCATTATCAACTGTCAAGCCCAAAAATTTGGTAAACTTAGAAGGACTAATCAAATCATCATTAAAATCAAGAGCCTGAAGATCACACTTAAAAGTAAGAATTTTGGTTTTAGAGAAATTAAATATTAGCTTGTTACTGTCACCCCACCGTTTCATACAAGTCAAATCACTGTCAATAGTAGTTTTTATTCTATCAGGGTCAGTATCATGCCAAATAATGGTTGTATTAGCTTGGACCAGAACACGAAATGCCATAACTCTACTCCAAGCAGATATTTCCTTCTCGAACGACTCCCTAGCTTGCTACCCGAAACGGACGCGCTTTTTGTTGACTATCTGCTTTTATGAATTAATTAATTTATTTATTTATTCATTAATATACGGCAGAGTCATTTTACAAAGATAATAAAATATATATATAACAAAAATATAAAATAAAAATAATAGTAAATACAAAAAATTAAAAGATCTAATAAGACTTACATAAAAAATATACTCATAGCTTTAACAGCTTGACTTTGGCTTTAAAAAAAAAACGAAAGTTGCTAGCAAATGGGTCCAAATCATTAGTATTAAAGGAACGCAAAGTTCTCGTAAAAGGAGAATAAAATCCGTAGTTAGCTGAGTGGAAAGGAATGTGAAACAAAGGGGAGTCCACTCTTCTATGATAAGTGTTAAATCTTATAGCATGTAAAATTGTAGGACAAAGGTACAAGCCATTTAGGATTTTATACATTGTCAACATACCTGAATGATAACGTCTTAATTGGAGAGTAGTAATTGCAAAGTGATGGGAAATAATATTATAGTCAATGAAGTAGTTACGGAATATATTAATATTGGCCCGATAAGCAATACCTCTCAGAAATGTCTTCTGTACAGCTTCAAGACTCTCTATATGACAAGAATAGTATGGAGCCCAAACAATGGAAGCATACGCTAGTGAAGAGCGAACTACGTAGCAGTATAATACCTTGAAGCCGTGAGGTGATAGATGGGCACTATTCCTAGTTATAAAACCAAGATTTCGCATACCCCCATTCACAATATCCGAAATATGCGGAATAAAAGAGAGTTTTCTATCAAACAACACACCCAAGTCTTTAACCTGGTCAACAGATTGAAGGATAGTATTATTGATAGTGTAATGATGGACAACAAAATTATTAGATCGACTAAAGGACATACTTACACACTTTTTTACATTTAGATCAAGACAGTTACTTTCACACCAAACACTAACATTGTCTAAATCCTCTTGGAGCAATTGTGAATCCAAAGAAGACCCAATGGTCTTATATAATTTGAAGTCATCAGCGAAAGCCAGATGTTCTGAGTGAATAATAACATCACTAAGATCACTTATAAATAGATTAAAAAGGACTGGCCCAATGTGTGATCCCTGGGGAACACCTGAAAAAACATTAATGCTGTTAGAAATATAGTTGGTAATTATGATTAACTGTGAACGACCGGTCAACAAACTTTGAAGAAACTTTAACAGAATTCTACCAAGGCCCATAGCCTCAAGCTTCTTTAAAAGGTGAATTTGACTTAGTCTATCAAATGCCCTAAAGAGGTCTGTGTAGATACTATCTACCTGCACAGACCTCTGCAACGCATAAACCAAATCATATTGGTAGGAAAGCAAGTTGGTCACCGTAGATCTACCCTGAGCAAATCCATGTTGATGATCACTAAGTAACATCCTGCAATGTCGAGAAAAGTGAGATGAGAACAATCTGTCAAAAAGCTGAATGCTAATACCCATATATGTATTATATATATGCTAATACCTCTATGGTTAATAATATCACTTTTATCACCGGTCTTGTGAATTGGTGTTAAAAAGCTCACCTTCCAATAATCAGGAAAAATGCCTCATGACAGAGATAAATTAAAAAGATGAAGCAAAGGGCCACTCAGAGTACAAACACAATTCTTTATAAAAACTGATGGTATCCCATCTGGCCCATAGGAACATGAAGTAGGAAGACACATAATACCATCAAATATTTCTGATAATGATAGAGTTAATGAATTAAAATTGAAACCAAAATCAAAACTATACTCAGGAACCTCCTTGACCACATTACTGTAAGTAGATGCAAAATTTTTGGCAAATAAATTGACAATATCATGATCATTTCCAGCAACGTCGTCATAAGATGCATGGAGTTGGGATATGTACTTGACTTTCTCATATTATTAACATGGCATAAAGAGAATAGCAAACGCACTCCGCCTGAAATCCCGTGTCGAGATAGGGGCTGCTGCGCATCTAGTTGCCATATTCTCAGCCGCTCGAGCTAATAGCACAGCATTCATACACTCACACTGGCCGCCGGCTGCTGCATTGGAGGGGGTGTCTATACGCGTAAAAGTTTAATATTTTTACAACATAGAAACGAAGCGAGAGTGGACTTGCTGTATGTTATATATGCTGTGCTATTAACATGTTTCCAAAAATTCCTAGGTTTATAAGACACTTCAGAATTAACCCTATCAATATATGAGTTAAAACACTCTACGGAGATTTTTACATCCCTCAAAAAAGCAAAATGTGCATAATCATTTACATTCATACTATTATTAAATTTTAAGTGAGCCGCTTTCTTTTGAGCCACAAGGCTCTGTAATTTCCTGCTAACCAAGATGGAAAGTTAGTTGCTTTTGCTCTAACTGCTCCGCCTCCAGACTAGGTGCAAGTATCTCGAGCACAGTGCTCCATCCCAAGCGAACAAAAAATATCAGCTGCTGGAGCTAAATGAACATCGATCACCTGCTCCAAGCCGCGTAGAGTAGTGAGAGCAGTTCAAATGAGCAAGTCTTAAGAAACTTAGAAATTACAGGTCGTTAAGATTATTTGGTATATTCAATTCAGCGCAGCGTAACTCCTTTGAGTCCTTTGTCGCCATTGAGCGAACACGTGGCTTTCAGTGTTCGTTTTTCTCCCCGATCAAGAATGAGCTAGCCAGAAAAAAATACTCGTTCACGCCGGTACCCAGGCTTGGGAACCCAATGTTTCCGTGGGCTAGTTTGGGTTAGTAAGTTAGTTAGTTTCTTGCCTGAGCCTGTATTTTTGTTTTGTTTTTTTGAAAAATCTGTTTTGTGACATGGTTTAAAACCAGGCAAGAGCACGATCGACTTCTCGCTGCACGTACCACATCAGAAGGCTTCAGAGTTACGCGCGCATCACAGTGTTGATCAAAAAAATGTCTAAAATTACACTTCACGCATGACGCAAAACGAAGAAAAAAACTAAATATTAGAAATAAAAAAAATATGTCTTGCCACTGGAATCGAACTTAGGCTCCCGTATCGCACTTAGCATCTAACTACTTAGCCAGGTACCAATAATTCGCTAGACCCTAAAGATATGCTGTTTGTCAGCAATGTAATGCGTGTGCAAATCTGAAGCCCTCTGATGTGGTACAAGAAACATCTACTTTACGACCGCCCCTGCTTGAGCTGGTAACTTGCGCATGTACAGCAGGGACTTTTTTTTTGTGTCGTTAAGACAAAAGTGCATCATGAAAGATAGGAAGAATTGTGATTTTATTGCCCCCCTTCCGGGGAGCGGATGATTTTGCTGCAAGGCAATTCGCAAGCACATTCCTCTTTAGGCGCTTTGTTAGAAGCAGGGCGACCCTCCTGCATATTTTACACGTTGTTCCAGGGGACTATTTGATAGAAACCTCCAGTAAGACGGGCCTGTGCCTCTAGTGAATCCTGACTTTTGCACATATAAGCTAATGCACTGCACGACTGAGTTCTTATGCAAGGAGGCATCGCGCACTGCAAATATAACCACTTTCTGTCAGAGACTCCAATCCCCGCAGGAAATACCCCCGACCGCCCTCAAGCCACGCTACCGCGCACAGAAATAAACCAGGAGCCCTAGTAGGAATCAGCCTCCACTACGCGATCCACCCCTTACACCTTCCAGCCGGCACGACTTTCCAGACTCCCCCCGAAGGATTAGAACACGTTTTCTAAGCAAAAAGCTTCCACTACCTGTGCCGAATTCTGTAATTCCAACGTGTTCGTCCTTCGACGGCAGAACCGTAAGCCGAAAAGATACGAGTGTCTCGCGACAGTAATCATTTTGGCTGCCGTCAAGGTCGAATGTTACAAATGCTGATACAGACATCAAATTCATTCAAAGGAGGGAGATTCTTTGTGAATGTATTCACAGAAGCACTTGTAAGCTGCTGTATATATATTACAATAAGTAATATTTCACTTTTCGCATGGCCCTCCGCTCGCTACGGGGGCTCAAGAAAAGGAAACTAACCAGGGGCTAAGCCGAAGCCTACCGATAGATCTAGCCCTGACACTCATTCCCGCTATGCCAGTGACGTCACAACTGTAGGTGTAATTGAGCAAATAATCGATAAAATCGAGTTGCGTTCTTTTACATATTTACTCCAATATCTTCGTACCTAGTTGAGCTATCAAAATAATTTTTTTACTATTGTAAAGTGCACAGTTTGGCGCTTCTGTCGATGTATAAAATGCTTGATATTTTCTATTCTAAATATGCTTAAAACATCGATAACTTTTGCAGTTCAGAAATTATGCAGGCAAATATTCACCAATCGAAAAACTTTTTTGTTTTTAGGAATTTCCTATAACATGCAGCGAAGAAACTGTAGATAAAAGACCAAAAATGTTTCTGGTACCAAAATCATTATTGTCACTTTTATAGTTTAGGCGCTATGATATTTTTTAGTTTGTAAAAGTTTGACCGGTGATGTTCGAACCTTAAAACAAGCCGTGTATGTACAAATCAGAGCCTCCAGGCGGAGTACATACTCGACATACTGGAAGATCTAAAAACAGTATCTCTGTCCACCAGGGCGTAACCAATCTGGAAGGGTCGCTCCAGCTCTTGCTAAGCCCGGATATGGGTCTTTACTGGCTGAATTGCTCACGCAAAAGCCAGCAGAGAGTCGTACTACAACTACTACTACTACTACTATGACCTTAAAAAGAGGACGGTCTTGCACCGCAAAGACATGAGGTGTTTTTCTTTCACCGACACCAACTGCACTTGGTGTACGTCAGTGTAGCTCCACCAAATAATCGTGCAGCAGCGAAAGAAAAAGCCATCTCAAGAATATTCGCCAGTTCGCCATTGTCCCACCATCCTGCAACAACTTACACCAACAAAATAGTCGGTGGAGAAAGTGCTGCACTAAATGGCACTCAGTGCAAGTGCACCGGAGAAAGAAAAAGAGTTGGTGCAAAAGGTGTACTTAGTGCAGGTGAAAGAAAAATACCTATTGCCTCATTAGGTGCCGTGCTACGTCTATTTAAATATCGCATAGTAACAGAAATCGTTTTAGCGTAAAATTATAATTATGTCTACCCTTTCAAATGAACTAATTGGTAAAAGAATAAACTGTTTTTTTTTACTCTGAACAAGTTATAGAAGTTAAGTTCATAACACTATAAATACACACAATATAAACTTCATAGACATCGAGCGACATTCAAACGCTCCCTAAACGGAGTTTGCGTTTTTATATTTCACTTCACGCGTGTCACTCAGCTCGCTACGCTCGCTCCGGGGGCGTAGCTCAACAATACTAACCCAATCTAACTTAAGGCACTGCCAAGAAAAAAGAACTTTGAAAAATATATGAAATAACACGTACGCATGCGTGAAAGCCCAATTATGACTAGCGTCTGGAGATCAGACGTAATTTTCGATGCCACATACGCAATGGCGAAATAAGGAAAAAATATCGGAATTATCCATGTCTCTACGTTCTAGCGAAACTTGTACAACGCCTCGGTGGTGTAGTAGGCAGAGTGCTTGTCTGTCATTCCTGCGCTGCGGGCCCGATTCCCGTCGGTCGCGACAGATGTTTTGTTTACCTTTTTTTTGAGGTTATGTTTTTTTTTTTATTAATTTATCTTTTTTTCTGGCACTTCCGTTTGTCTTCGGTCGAGTGAACGCGTTCGTTGACGGCTCTTTAGGCGCCGTTGTCACAGGCCATTGGGCGGCACGTGGCAAAAGTGTAGTGACCGTTTTTCTCCCCGAGAAAGAATCGGGCGTCTTGGCCAGTGTAGTCTGTGCCTTTCACGCCGGTACCCAGGCCGGGAGGGGCCGGATGTCCCTGTGGAACCATTTCTGTCTGTGCCTGCAAAGATTCGGCCTAGAGCCACCATTTTGTATTTGTTAAAAGTATTTGTTGTAAGGTCGGGAGTCACCAGCGGCACAGGCCCGCCATACTGGAGATTCCCACCAAGTAGTCCCCTCACTCTGGAACTAAGTGTAAATTATGCAGAAGGGTAGTTCTGCCTCTAAGTAAGCGCCGGAAGAGGGGTGTGCTGGCGAATTGCTTTGCAGCAAAGCCACCCGTCCCCCGAATGGGATACATCACACCTTTGTTTCTCAATTTGGGTAAGTTTGGTTAGTTCTTGTTGATTCAGTCCCCGTATCGAGCGGAGGGCCATGCAAAGCCATATTAATACCTATTATTCGTTTCGCTATTGAGCATGTGACATCGACAATTACGTCTGGTCTCTAGACGCTTGTCAAATTTCCTGTAGGTAGACGCACTAGCGTCTTCAGGCCGCGGTCTGGGTTGAATTTTTCTGGTGACCTTCGGTGACCTTAACCAAATGTCGGCAATAATTAAGTTATTTCGCATGGCCCTCCGCTGGCTTCGCTCGCTCCGGGGCGCAACCAAACAAAGCCAGCCCAAGGCATATCCGAAATCAAGAAAAAATAACGTTTTACAAACAACCTTAAAAATAATTAAAAACACACCTTGGCACTGACGGGGATCGAGCCATTAACCTTTGCATCACAACCACACTATCTTGCCACTGAGCTGCCAGACCGTTGGAAGCAATTCAGTGTTCCGCGAAGACGTGAATAATTCTTCCGATTCGACCAACGTCGGGTCGCGTCCCCTAACCTCTGAGTATCCTACCGGATATTTCGTACTTGAAGCACAAAAACGTTTTATAGGTTTTGTAGTTTTGTTTGATTTGGTAGTTTGTTATTATTATTATTATTATTATAAAGATTAAATAGATAACAAAGCTGCAATGGAATAACATATATTAAAGCCGAATGATCCCTTCTATCTTACTAATTACCTACAAACTTGTTTCTTAATCCACCTCCTCTGATTTGGAATAGCTGGATTCATTTTTAAGTTTTTAACAAGTTCTCAACAATAAGATTTGATTGAAACGATTGAAACCATGCGCACAAAAAAAACAACAGAAAACCCCAAAAAAGTCAAAACAGATTAAATTATAAAATAGAGGCATACATAAAGAGCACATGAATAATAGCAAAAACGCCTCGAGTAAAGGAATGTAGTAATGTAGTTCCAGCTCCACCGTTGTGTAACTGAACTTTATTGATCTGATTCGTGTTCGATTGTAAAAATATCACTTTGCCCGCACTACCTAAAAAGTGATCCAGCTCACCTGTCCTGTAAGTGAACCACCGATCTATATGGAGATCGGTGAAGTGAACCGAAAATGGACCGGGATCACTTGACACTTAAATCGGTTCAGTAGTTCAGGCATATTATAGGTTTGTTCTAGCAGCGATTTCAAACGGTTTCAAACCGTACGGAGTTTGCGCATAGCCATATAAGCGACGCTTATATCGTTATGCGCAAACTCCGGACGGTTTGAAACCGTTTGAAATCGCTGCTAGAACAGACCTATTATGTATATGAGTTCAGGTAAAAGATGGCATTTAAATGTCAATTGTCAATCGGCTTTTTTTTAAATTGTTTTCATAATTTCATTTGACCTGGGCTCACTGAACTGAAATATCAGTTCAGTTCATTTTGAACTGATCTCCAGTCTGAATCGAATAGGGCTTTTTTCAGCTGGAAAGCGACTCTGGTTATCCTAGTTACTCGTTAGAATTGACTTGAAATAGGTGCGGCTAGACCATAGACATAAAAGAGAAAGACGTGTTTTAATTACAAATAACGCAGCACGCAAGCGCATTGCCTTTTTCAAATGGTTCAAGTGTCAGAAGGCACGTGTGGGAATTTATACCCATAACTAAACAGTTTAATTTAGAAAAGTAGTAAAATAACAGAAAATATGTCGCTTTACAACTTTAAGAAAATAGCGGTAGTACCCGCCGCAAAGGTGGGTCGCACAATATTGATTAAAAATAATTACTAACCTCAATTTTATATATTTTTAGGATTTCATAGATATAATTTTATCTAAAACTCAAAGGAAAACCCCAACCGTTGTTCACAAACAATACAAAATTACTAGGATAAGGGCCTTTTATATGCGCAAAGTCAAATTTGCTCAGCAGAGTTTCCACGACAGATTAACACAAATCTTAACGGAATTTCCCAAACTGGATGATGTCCACCCGTTCTATGCAGATTTAATGAATGTATTGTATGATAAGGACCATTACAAATTGGCTTTAGGTCAAATTAATACTGCCAGACATTTAATAGATAATGTTGCAAAAGATTATGTTAGGTTGCTTAAATATGGAGACTCTTTGTACAGATGTAAACAACTTAAACGAGCTGCCTTGGGTCGTATGGCCACGATAATGAAAAGGCAGGGCTCCAATTTGACGTATTTGGAACAAGTCAGACAGCATTTAGCTAGGCTTCCTTCTATAGATCCGTATACAAGGACCATTATTATTTGTGGTATGTTTTCCTTGTGAAGTAGCAAAACTTCTATGCCATGATAAAACTTTTCAAATTTTTGTAGGGTTTCCAAATGTTGGCAAATCATCCTTCATAAACAAAATAACCAGAGCTGATGTTGAGGTTCAGCCATACGCTTTTACAACCAAAAGCTTATATGTTGGGCATACGGACTATAAATATTTACGTTGGCAAGTTATTGACACTCCTGGAATTTTGGATCACTCTTTGGAAGACAGAAACGTAATTGAAATGCAAGCTGTTACTGCTTTAGCTCATTTAAGAGCCTGTGTCCTATATTTTATGGATTTGTCAGGTGATAATAATTAAATTAATATCTGTTTTGGCAGTGTTCATTGTTTTTATTAATATAGGATGTCTAATAATGGCTACTTATATCATTTTTAGAGCAATGTGGTCATACGTTGGATGAGCAGGTAAATTTATTTGAATCAATCAGGCCACTTTTTGCCAATAAGCCCTTGATTATTGTTGCGAATAAAACCGATATTGTTAAATTGGATGAATTAACCCCAGAACGTAGGAGTGTCTTAAAGGAAATTGAAGAAGATACAGAATTGAACATCATGGAAATGTCAACTGTAACAGATGAAGGAGTTATGGAAGTCAAAATGGAGTCATGTGAAAAACTGCTTAGTTTCAGAGTTGATCAAAAGATGAGAACCAAGAAAGTAAGTCATTATATTTATTATCTACCTGTATTAAACATTCCTTCTTCAGCGTGCATTGGTATTTGATGCATTTTACAACAAATATTCTGAAAATATGTCTGCAAATTTAACAAAATCCAAAACTATTCAATTTAGGTGGATGGTGTACTAAATCGTCTTCATGTAGCGATGCCTAAACCTCGAGATAACAAAGAAAGACCACCCTGTATTCCTGAAAATGTCCTGCTCAAAAAGCAGCAGGAAGCTGAAAAACGAAAACGTAAATTGGCTAGAGATATTGAATTAGAGGAGGGAGACGATTTTGTCGTGGATCTGGCCAAGGAATACACTGACATACCTGAAGGTAACTTAATTAAACAAATCCTGATGTTTTCTAGTTTTTATTGGATTTATTGTGCATTTATATCCTCACTGACAATGTGATGGAACTTGTTTTAATTTTCATAGATGAAAGACATGACATAATCCCAGAAATTTGGGAAGGTCACAACATTGCTGACTACATCGACCCAGACATTTTTGACAAGTTGATAGAACTAGAAAAAGAAGAAGATATAAAAGAACAGACTGGCATGTATCTTGTGCCTAAGATTGAACTGGATGAAACTATGCAAGAAATTAAGAAGTTGGCTCTTCAAATTAGGTAAGAGTACAATAATAGCAACTTGGATAATTTTCTTGATTAAATTTAGAAAAAATATGAAATACCATTTGATATTTCTTTATGGTGATTTAAATGATTGGCATCATTGGCTCCTTCACAACTTATTATTTAGTTTATTGGTTTTTGTTAGTTTTTCTTGTTGGCTCATTTTTAAATTTGCCTCTCTCCAGGGTTTTCATTTCATTAGGAAAACTGTCATAAAACTTAATTGAAAGATAGTCTGCACCGTTTTGACACCCGGTCCCGACAAGCAACCGTTATGAGCCCTTATCGGACATGGACGAGGGTGAAACCAGTGATGCATCATCGTATAAGCCTAATGCTGGGAATTCGCGACGAAAAGTGGTAAAAAAGAGGACATCAAAGAGAAACGCACATGTTCTCGACAAATCACCGACACAAAAACAAGTGAAAGCCAAGCCCCCGCCGCCGATTGTTATTCAAGGCAAGTTCAACAATCACAAGGCCCTTCAGGCTGACCTTAAAAAGTATCAAATTACTAAGTATACACTTAAGTACACGAAAAACACAGTTATCGTGTACTATGAGCAGGAAAAAGATTGGGCCTTCCTGAAAAGGAGCCTAGACCAAGACAGCGTACAGTATCACAGTTACGCTGAATCAAACCACAAAACGAAAGCCTTCGTATTACGTGGACTGGACGGCGACATAGACATATCGGACATCAAAGAGGAGCTTACTGACGTATATAACATAAACGCCAAAAATATATTCCTCATGAAGCGCACTCGAGTACCGCTCTATCTTGTTGTCTTGGACACAGGATATACATTAAAAAAGCTCAACCAGGAATGCAGACTCATACTGGACGTAAGGGTTGCTTGGGAAAACCGGCTTTCAGAAAAACCCATTATGCAGTGCAAGCGCTGCCAAGGGGTGGGACATGCCGCGACGTACTGCCGAAGAAATGTGAGATGTTCACGATGTGCGGGTCCACACGAAATTACAATGTGTGACTCCAATGAAATAAAATGTGTAAACTGCGGCGGAGAGCACCGCTCTATTAGCCCTGAGTGCCCAGTTTACACCTACAAGGTCAACCTGTTAGCACCACCCAAACAGAAACAGACCTACATTCCTGCGCCACCCCCGGCAAGACCGGCGTGGCAAAACTCTCAAACCACCCTCGAACATGAACGTGCTGGCCAGCGAAGAGGTCAGGGCTCAAACAAGAGCCACCATCAAGTACGGGAAGAAGACCGGACCGAAAGACAGCCCTACGACGAGCAGTTCCCAAACACTCTTGGGAGAAGCCATATACTTAAAAAGAAATATACTGCTAAACCGTCATTTGAACAATGAGTGGAAAATGAAGTCAACACTAAAAGACGGGAATATCAATTTTGCATAAGTCTATCTTTGTCGTTCAGGAAGTTGTTTGTGCGCACGCTCTGTACGGAACGTTCTTATTGGTCCGTTTGTCGCGCATTAAACTGGCCGAGGCCGACCCCGACCACGGCCACCTATACAAGGCCATGAAGCAGCAAATCTTGCCCTTCTACTACCTAGTGCTTCCCTATTAATCTTAAAATAAGACAATATGGTAAAACTGGACACAAGTTTATTAATTATAAAAATAAATATGAGAAATATAGACATGAAATAAAACTCATATCAAAGATAGGGATAAACTAAAGTTACGAGTAGTAGATGAACGGAATATCTGAATAACATAATTGCTTTGTATTATGCTTGTTGGCTTATAATTTCCATTTTTGATAATATGTATGTATTAATAATATAAACTATGTGATTAGTTAATAACAAATGTGATTACAGTTAAATGAAATATGTAGCCCAAGATCAAAGCAGTTGCAAAAGGCAGTATTTTACGTATAAGTATTCAAGTAGATTTCTCAGAGTAAAACGAGTCACAAAAAATAAAAGGTATATATAGTGTATGGTTTTTTTAGTTAGTTCACCTATTCAGTACCTACTCAAGCACAATCTTTTTAAGTAGCAATAACAGAATACACGATAAAATAAAATGATTAATTAGCTTAAGTCATGTTAAGTAAAACAAATATCACATATATAAATACAAAAAGCAGTGATTTTTCTATGTTGTATAAGTACTGTGAATAAAATGCAAAGCAGTTGTATGAACCAATAAGTATTGCAATAATAAAAGCAAACCGAAGGTTTCGAAGCAGCTCAATTTTACTAGCTGTTCTAGACAGACACTGCTGAATTCTAATCTTCATGCAAGCCATTTTAGTAAAAATACAAGTACTTATCTATAGTTAGTTCGCCACATGAACAAGATATACGGCTTTCCGAAGAAACGGGATGCCGCTTGTGCTTGGAGGGCAAAGAAACAATGGAGCATGTTTTATGCTGTCTGGCAATGGAAAGAACTAGACAAACTATCCACCTCCAGACAGCTATTCGATTACATGAAAGGGATTAAGCCTCTGGCCTAGTGGAATCTACAGATGTGAGCCACAACAGACCTAGGGTTGCCCAAATACACATACAATTACAAAATACAATAGTTAGGAAAGTTACAGTTCTATAGTTGATGTTATATCATTTTCATTTTTATTGCCAATCAAAAATATTTTGCCTTCATGAAGCACTTTATCTAAAGTACTTAATATACTCAACCCGCACATACTGATAGTTTTATATCAGACTTGTCCGAACACAATGTTTTTTTAATAAACAAATTTCCCACAAACACTTCAAGTCTTCTGACCTGACAGAAACACAGACATTTGCCCACTTGGGTACCCTTCAACTGGTTCATTTAAATAGAAAAAGGACAAGTTTCCTTTTCCTTTCAACTATCCATCCTCGAGTTCATTAATCTTGATATCAGCTTCATGTAGCGCAGTAAAAGATATTGCTTCATTTCGTTGTAAGTAGTTGCTCTATCCAAACTTTCAGCAATAGCAGAGGCAATAGCCCCTTTCCATTTCTCAACATTCAATCTGATCTTTCTGCGTTTAGTGTGGACATTCTCTTCATCAACTTTACTTAAATATGAAGGACATCTAGGTAGCTTACATGGAATCTCCCACAAGAAACCGTTTCGAAATATAATCATAATATCTACACGTTATAAAATAATTGAAAAAACTGACTGAAAAATATTAATGTAAACAAATAAATCGACCATCAATTTGGTTGTCGTATAGGTGGCCGTGCCCCGACCCGTGTTCCGTTTATCGATCCATCTGTGTTTTATTGTGTCGTGTGATTCGTATCGTATCTTGTGCACATTAAATTGTAATTTCAATTTAAAACTGTTTTTAGACATTTTTAGAGTGTTTGTGCTTTGAAAATAAACAGCAAATAAGCATATCCGATTTAAAAAATAACCTCTGCAAGCGGCAATAATTTAAATCCAATAAACTACCGCCAATCAGGGGGATAACTTTATTGGCTGTTACATATATTTTCAACTAATCACAGAGCGTTTCTAACGATTGCGCAGTATGAACTTACTGAATGACAAAGACCGACTTATGCGAGTTTTAAATAGCTCCGTCTTTTAGTTGTGGCTTCAATTTTTGGTTTGGATTAGCGATATATTAGTTTATATATATATGGGAGAAGCCGACCGCCCCAAAACCGAGACGTGAATCTTAATCTTAAACAAAATGTAAGTGCAAATAATACCACTGCAAAATTGCCTGTAAATCCTAATATTAATTCAAACCAAAACGCATATACTAATTTAAACAACAATTTTCATAAGCTTTCAGATACAATTAACGAAATCAATTCATTAGTCAATATCAACGAATTATTTTTTGCGTTAGACGAGTTTCTCTCAATGATCAAGGCGTGCAATGGCGATAAAATTGCCATTGTTCAAGCAACGGTGAGATTCTTCACCGAGGAAATCGGAAAATATAACATATAAGATGTCTGTTCCATGTTTCAAGTGTGTAGTTGGAATTGTAATTCAATCAGGCACAAATTGGGAGAGTTTAAACAATTTGTGCATGATAATCCTTTCTCGGTTATTTTTTTATTGGAAACCCGCATAGACCCATGGTTTGTTTTGAAGATTCGGGGTTATCAGGTCGAGAGATTTGATAGGCCCAATCCGCGCGGAGGCGGCGTGGCCTGCCTAATACGTAGATCGATTCCATATAAAAGAGTCCACGGCATCCGCTCTGTAGCAGAACACATTTGCATTGAGACCGAGAACGGTCTGCGTATTGCGGGGGCCTACGTTCCTCCGCTCGCTCCCTTTACCTATGATGACTTCATGGCTTTCTTCCCGGACAACAGAAGGTCCATATTGATCGGGGATCTAAACGCCCGACACTTTGTGTGGGGCGCCGGATCTACGAACAACAGGGGCCGAATGATGTTCCGTGCAATTGAAAATAACCCAGATCTCCTTTTTCACCGCTCCGAAGTTCCAACTTTCTACCCAGCTTGGGCCCCTACCCCCTCCTACCTGGATGTTGCTGTTACGAAGGGAATCGCTGACGTCCCGCCGCTTCAGGCGATAAATGACTTGAATTCTGATCACCTCCCAATCGTGATTTGCCTTGAACCAAGGCGGCCAGAGACCTGCGAAATGAAAATTTCATACAGGAATCTCGATTGGAGGGAGTTCAGGCGCAGGTTGAACGAAGCAACGGTGGTTCCCGACCAAATAGACAGCATCCAGGAACTAGAGGCTCAAGTCCAATCATTTACCCTAAACATCCAGCGTATCCGTGATACACTCGTTCACTCTGTCAGGAAAGAGCGCCCTGCAGACTCCCTCCCAGATCATATTCTTATGCAAATAAGGACTAGAAACGCCATTAGGCGCCGATGGCAAAGGTATCATGCCAGAATCGACTATTTACATATGAATGAGCTAACTAATAACATCAAAATCCAAATCAGCGGGTACAGGACTGATAAATGGATGCAGTATGTAAATTCCTTAAACGCTCAGGACGGCTCCCTTTGGAGCCTGGCCAGGAAAGTCAGAGGAGCCTCTGCGCCCATGCCGGCTATCCGCCAAAACGGCAACGATATTATGAGTGACGAGGGCAAAGCAGAGGCCTCCGCTGATTTCCTGGAGGGGCTCCATAGGGAGTCGCCCGATACCATCCCTGCGCACACTAGCATTACTGATATAGCATCTAAATTGAAAACGCGAAAATACCCTATCCCGCCGCCGGTGATGAGCAAACTGCTTGTCACCCCGGGGGAGATTAGGTCTATATTAAACCGCCTGCCCCGAAATAAAGCTCCTGGGAATGATACCTTGCCATACTTAACTCTTCGGAATCTTCCGAAGAAATCCCTCATACATTTCAGGCACATTGTAAACGCCATCATTCGCCTACAGCATTTCCCATCCTCTTGGAAACATGCCGAGATCATGATGATCCATAAGCCAGGCAAAGATCCGAGGCAAACCGGCTCTTACAGACCGATTTCCCTGCTCCCCACCATGGCGAAGGTGGCGGAGAAGCTACTCTTGTCCAGAATAAGCGGCGCAGCCGATGGACTCGGTGTACTGCCCATGGCGCAATTCGGCTTCAGGGCTAGGCATAGCACTACCATGCCTGCAGCGAAGATTGCACACGACACCGTGCAGGGCTTTAACCGAGGTCAAAGCACTGCGCTGCTTCTCCTGGACATAGAGAGGGCGTTCGACAGGGTGTGGCATGACGGACTATTGTACAAGATGCATGTGAAGCTTGGCTTCTCGCTGTATCTGACAGCATTGGTCCAGTCATACCTTGCCGGGCGTACTCTCTCTGTACGCATAAACAGGGCAAGTTCGTCTGTGAGGCCGCTAAAAGCCGGCGTCCCGCAGGGCACTGTTTTGTCCCCACAGCTATTCAACTACTATATAGCAGACATCCCCTCCTCCCCTAACACTTCCTTAGTGCTCTACGCCGATGATACGGCAATTTACTCGCAATCCAAAATCGCGCAGACAGCAAAAATCAAACTCCTAGATCACCTCGACATCCTTCTCCCATATTATGCGAGATGGAAAATAAACTTGAACGTCCCAAAGACAGAACTAACAATACTAACCAAAAAGAGAACTAACTTGGACATTACGCCACTCACGATACATGACATTACAGTAGACGTAAAAGACAAAGTAAAGTACTTGGGAATAGTGTTTGACAAGCGACTGATCTTTACCGGACATATGACCGAGATCCGCAGAAAGAACGCTATTGCCCAAAAAAGTTTAAATATGCTCATCAGACCAAGATCTTTTCTGAGCCCGGCAAATAAAGTAAACATCTACAGAACTATTGTCAGGCCGACTTTAATGTATGGAGCCCCTGTATGGTCTTCTGTGGCGAGTACGCACAAAAAGGCACTGCAGGTTATGCAGAACCGGTACCTAAGAGCGGCCTTCTCGGCGAGCCGATATACTAGAGTCATGGACTTGCATTCATGGTCGAATCTTGACACGGTCGAGGAGTATATCGACAAGGTTTCCTGCAAGTTTTATGACTCTGGTATACGCGGTTCGCCACTAACGGCAAACATAGCCAATGTGCGCTACGACCCGCAGAATAAACCTAAGCATGGGCCCATACACAGGGCAACGTCTCTGTTTTACCAGAACCCAAGGCCGCCTGAACAATAATAAACGCACATAGCGAGTATAAGATCAGAACAAAAGACAGGACACAGACATACTGACTGGCTGTCCTGCGCGCTCCGCTGGAAAGCGATCTTGGCGAAGCTCGCTTAATATTTGCTCCTTGATTGAATGGGCAATGCCCAATACGCAATTTCCAGCTACACATCCCTCACAATAGGGCATCTTGATGCCCCTTACGTGAAAGCGAAAGAAACGTGAAAGAGGTTTTTTTCAAATTGTGTTTTTCCTCTGTTCTAACCGTCACACATTTAGCACTCAAAACAAGCCTGCATTACATCAGCCTTTCGGTAATACACATTGAACCAGGCTTAAAGGGTAGGTAACCCGGGGAAGCAAATTGCAGTGGTATAAACGGCACATAGATAGGTTTATAGGTAGGTTAGCTAGCCCTAGGCGTGTCAGCGATGCGCCACTACAAATCACGTCTGACTAGATGTGAAAGGCGGCGCTAGCTGCGTGTAAACGCGACTTATAATTACCTTAGGAAGCCACCAAAACTGTAACTTTATGAAATAAATGATGTTGTTGTTGTTGTTGTTTTGACACCTTTTTAACCGATGGCGGGCAGGTACTAGTGAATTATTCTGTCTAGTATCACAGCCGTGAACATCCCTGTGCACCACAAACCTCCCCAGATTATCCTCCACATACAGTGAGTTATCAAGTATAAAATGAGAAGGCAAAGTTAATATTTTAAGCTTTTTAAATGCATCTCTCCCTGAGACCTAAGCCCACCATGATTTTAATTGCCTTTCTCTGTAGCCTAAAGAGCATTTCTGCATGAGTGGAGTGACTCCATACTAGAATAGTATAAGTCAGCACTGAATGGAAAATAGCATAATATGCTGTTTTTAGTAGATTTTTCGAGACACACTGAGACCAATTCCGCAGCGCAAAAAGAGTCTTACTTAATTTTGCTGAAACCTGATTTATACGAGCCTCCCATTTGAGAGTGGGGTCAATGTACTGAACATATTCTCTCTCTCTGTTGACATCACCCAGGTCTCTAAGAGAAAAGATAACTCTTTCGATCTTCTCCTCATTCATTACAAGTTTGTTTGCATTAAACCAGGCCTTCAACCTCGACTGCACTGCCTCAGCAACAGATTCCTCTGACAGGGAGGCTGTGGTGTCATCCGCAAAAAGGGTGTACATCTGCTCAATGGCAATAAGGGTAAGTAGCAGGTCGTTAATAGTACTGGCCCAAGGATAGATCCTTGGGACCTTCCAACATCAAGTCACCCTTCCTCAGAACACACCCCATCCACCCTGACAACTTGGGATCTGCCGCTCAGGTATGAATTAATGAAACACTCTCCTGGTAAAGGTATAGTAAAACAATTTGCGGAGCAAGAGATCATGAGACACGCAGTCAAAGGCCTTGGACAAGCCGCAGAAAAGACTGCATTATATTGGAGATTATGAAATGAGTTAAATATCAGCAATAAGGTTTAATATACCCAGCGTTGTGCTCTTTCTTGCCCGAAACCCAAACTGGCCCTCTGCAAACAATCCATTGTCTTATTCAAAGAATTTAACCAACCTTACCGCCATGAATTTTTCAAGGCAACAAAGATATTGGTCTGTAATTTGAGGATTCATGTTTGTTTTCCTTTTGAAAGACTGGTATAACTAAAGCTTTTTTTAGAATATCCGGAAAAATATTTTCTTCAAAACAGCTATTAATGAGTTTGGTTAGAGGGACAATAATTAGATTGTCTCTTGCTTCATTAAATGTTACTGGTGAAAAGAAAAACCTGTTAGGTGGTGGGACAATATGCTCAAGGTTTGTCATAGGATCAAAATCACTTTGCTCTGTGCTATTTATAAGATTTTTTGCAATATTAGAAAAATGCCCATTAAAAGTAGTGGGAGAGATATGGCAATTCTTTTCATCTTTGGAGACTGTATTCTGTATTTCTAGATTTATTAATAATTTTCCATATCGCTCTAATTGGATTTTTAGATGAAAGAATTATGTTATCATTATCTTTAATTTTTGATGTTTTTATAGCATTTTTGTAATTTTTTTAAAAGCTTTATACTCAGGGCGTTTATATTGCCTGCTTATGTCTCCAAGCAGTCTTAGATGCTTCCGCATAAGTTTTAAGGTTTAAGTACTGTATGAGCTATTGCCCGGTTCCCCAAATTCAACTTTAAAAGTCTTTAAAGGAAAAGACTCAATACTTGGTTTCTCCAGCGAACCCAAAGACCTTCCCACTTTTTGCGCAACATTCAAAGATTCATCACCGATAAAGTTAAAGGAGCAATTTTCAATAAGATTATAAAAGTTATGCAAAACAGCTTCTGTGAGAGATCTTAGCTGTCTAAGTTCGAAAGTTTATAGTTATTTCTATTAAAATGCATCTCAAGGGTTAAGAGCTGGGTTTTGTGGTCTGAAAGTTCATATTCAAATGACTGTGCAGTATAGGCATTGGGTGAACATTTTATAAAGAGATGAACCTCTTAGCCACCTAAACCACGATCTCATCGAACTACAAAACTGGTTCGAAATTAACAAACTATCTCTTAATGTTACAAAAACCAAATTACAAATTTCTTGGAGTAATGCTACAAAGAGATCTTAAGTGGGATATAAATCTGTTATCAAAGAAGTTAGCTTCCGCCTTGTTTGCAATTAATACTACTGTTACTTATATGAAATTAAATGAAATGAAACATATCTTTATTTAAGTAGGCTGTTGCACCTAATATACATACAAAAAATAGTATATTATTTTATATGGAGGAAAAGTGATACTTTTCATGGCGCGCTCGTGTTTAACAGCCGAACGGAGTGAGGCTGGTAATAGAGAGCAAGCCATGAAAAGTAACTTTTCCTCCAAATAAAATATGCTGTTTTTTCTTCAAATGTCGACAAATTAATGCAAAAACATCTCTTTTTAATAGTAATAATATCTAATTATTATTAAAGATAAATGAGTTCGCAAGGCGGCTTAGACCACGGTCGTAGGTGGCCTTGCTTAGACCGGTGTCGGTGAATAGTAACATAAAGCTGTCAGTGGACACTGTCAACAATAATTATTTTTTAAAGATTCGTCTCCGATTGCGTTTTAATTCCGTATTGATAAGCAGTTATTGAGTAAGTTCGATTAAATAATAACCAATTTGTTCCTAAATTAGTGATTTTTAGAAATGCAGTCACAAATTGAGTGATAAATACAAATTGTAGTTTAATAAATCTTGAGTTGTTGACGCTTATTTTGTTGTCTGCTTGTATTGTATCTATGTTGCTATGACAACACTTTTACCTCCGCCGGCGGAAAAGTGAAAAGTAAAGCTCCGGCGGAGGAAAAACGAAACTTTACGGCCGCCTACACAGTCGAGTAATGACGGATTTACTGACGTTTGAAGAAAAAAATTATATATCCTTAATTACTACACAGGCATAAGTATAAATAACTTAAACCAAAAAGATACTTATATAACGTTCCACAAGTTAACATATTCATTACTTCCCTCAACGCCAAATGAGACAAATCAATTCCTTGTCTGCATGTAGACCCTCAGTTCATTTTTAAAATGCTGAACCGAGGATAGACCCCAGATTTCATGTGGAAGACTGTTAAATTCCTGAAGGCCCCTAAAAGCAATGAATTCATTGTACTCTTAAAATTTGTTTTTGAAATAAAAGACTGTCACAATTTATGGTAGGGTAATCATGAACATCTCTGTTGAAAATAATAAACTGTTTAAAATAAATAGGTGCTGAATTATTTACAATTTTATATATAAATATCATGGTAAAGCCAATTCAAAGAGCCTGATATGAAAGATATTGGTGTAAGGCGTTGTACTCTCTATATAATTCTCATGCCACGATTCTGGAGTTTCTGAAGTCTATTAGTTTGATTTAAACTGAACATGTAAAGAACCGACGCACAGAAATCAAACTGAGGCTGAATAATAGTATTATAAACCATTAACCTTGATTGATATGACAAATTTGCTGATACTCTGGTAAAAAAAAATTTTTTTTTGCAATTTTTTTCTCTATGTAATCATAATGTGTTTGAAATATAATGTCACGACTAACAACCATCCGAACGTTCTTGTGCTACCCTATAGAACTAGCCGCCGCCGCCGCGCCGTGCCCCTCGCTTATTCTTTGTCTGTATGACTTATCGCCCGGCCGGTCGCGAAGTTTCAGGATCGCTGGACTGGAATTATCTCGATAGCCTCGTCGAGATCATATAGAGTGGCCTCGGAACACTTCCCAAATATTCGTGATAGATTTGAGATTATATATAAGCAGACCTAAGGCGAATGTTAGTCAGTTCAGTTCAGTTAATCGTTGAGTGTTGAATAGATATTAGTGGTAAAGTTATAAGAGTAGTATAGAGTGTTAAATTGTATACAGTGGTAGTGAATAAAGAGAGTATTAGTTGAAAATAAGCAAAGTTGTAATTCTGTTAAGAACCCACGGGAAAAACGTAACATTTGGTGTCAGAAGTTGGATTGTGAAGGGACCGGACTTGCGAAGTATTTTTCGAGGAAAGAAGTACAAGTACGTCAACGAGACCGTTTGATTGGTGGATTCTGGTAAAATTTTATAACATTCTATGGTCAATACAAGGCAACAAACGGCGGAAATGGAGCAAATAAATAAAATGTTGGCCGATTTTATGGATAATTTAAATGCTGAGAGGCGAGCG
>JAEQML010061047.1:0-26285 GCA_016904865.1 Pissodes strobi | reverse complement strand
GGTTTTAAAATTAAGAAATAGTATGATTTTTTGAGGGTAAAATCCCTAGTGCATCTAATTTTCCCGAAAAAAAAAACAAATTTTTCTACTACCGTGCGTAATGTACTCACTTTACGCACTAGTGCGTAAAGTAAATCTAACATATTTTTTGACGTTTAGGGCAGTGCCTAAAGTATTTTAATATTATTTTTGTTTTTTCATATATTTTTCGGTAGTAGAAAAAATTTTGTATGCTACTCATGCGTAAAGTACCCTTTTTTTATTCATGGGATTGTCGCATTCGCCTACGGCTCATGCGACAATATTCCCATTCATAAAAAAGGGTCACTTTACACACTAGTTGCATAAATAACTATTTTAAGTAATCTAATACACCAAATTACTTAGAAACGAGCATTCCATAGGAAAAATTAGACGCACGAAGGATATTTGGTAAGATTATTTCCTGAACCAAAAAGATTAAATTATTTTTTCCACTACCGTGCGTAAAATACTCTACGCACTCTTTCGTACAATATACCTTTTTAATGCAATGCGTAAAACAAATTACTTTACGCATTAGTGCGTAAAGTAAATCTGAGATATTTTTTGACATTTAGTGCAATGCATATAGTAATTTAATAATATTTTTATTTTTTCATATATATTTCCATAGTAGAAAAAAAATTCTACGCTTGTGTAAAGTACCCTTTTTTATTCATGGGATTGACAATATTTCCATTCATAAAAAAGGGTCCCTCTACGCACTCGTTGCATAAATAACTATTTGCTGACAGATACTTGTCGAAAGTTTTTTTCGGAAAAAATTTCCGACAGATCCTGTCCACATAAAAACCGTTTTTAAGACAATTGAATATTGTGATTGGTTGAAATGAATGCGAGGGAAGGGAAATAATCATATATTATATCACAAGACCTATAAATTTATTCGATTAAACTATGCAACATATTTTGAGAATGATTTTGCTTGGAAAATAGTTTGGGTTGATAAACGACAAAACAAAAACCAATATGGAAGAAAAAAAATTAACCGCGGTTAAACAGGTCTAAGACTTAAATCACTTATCTAAATAAAATTTATTCAAAAAATAGCCGATTGTTTTATTTCATAATGAGGGAAATAATCGATATAATTGCTTACCAATTTATATAACTACTGCTACCTGGAGGTTGATTTTTCAAATGTCATGAAATTGATGTTTGAAGTCTGATTTACTGATTCACCTTTGCTTCTTTTTTTGAAAAAAATTTGGGGTTATATGATAAACCTTGAAATAGTATAATTTAAATAGTCCTAAGGGAAATAAAAACTTTGAGCCCTATTATACTGTACATTTTGGATGGTGCATTTGGAAACTGTGGAAAAGTGAAAATCCGTAATCCAAGTGGGGGTAAATTTGTCAAATATCTTTGTACGGGTTTTTAAAATTTAATTTAGTGGTTGCAACTGTGATCAATGTACTCTGATCGCTGTACAAAAATAATACAACTGGATAAAAAAGAAAAAATTTAATTTTCGGAAAACTGATCTCTGATATAAAAGTAATAAGATTCTGTACGGCTTTTGTGAAATTACTTTTCTGCCGCATAAATTAGTGCAGCCTGGGGTAGTATCACATGATGACCCCAAAATTTTTTCGATGGGCTTGCGGTCTATAATATTTTACAAAATTCGATTGTGTTGAGTGCTGAGAGACTGAAAATGGTGGAGCTCTATTTCAAGAATGATAATAACGCTACAAGAATACGAAAACATTATAGGGAAAATGTTAGAATGGTCGAAGAGTATCATCTGTACCAACAAGGAAGTTTTTGCAAGAAATAGCATCTCTAGTAAATAAGAAACGGATGAAACAAAGAAGAAAGGGATCTTATTATATTGCTTTATTTTCAAGAAAATCTATCAGAGACAGTGTGGATCACGAAACAGGAAGTTTTAAATTATTTCAATACAATTTTGTGAACCGTTCAGGTGATATTTACCACTGCCGGTATTTATAATAGAAAAAATTTGGTCCGATGAAAATCCACAAGCTGTTCAGCCAATCGCGTTTCATGGACATTCCTCAGTACAAATTTGCTGCGGCATTTTGGGGCATACTGCACGTGATTTTTAACCGTGGCACTTTTAATTTGGTTAATATGTCTGGAACTTTTGAAAAATTAAATTTAACACGATGGACTACCACTTCAAACTCGGCAAAATATAATTTGCCAACAAGACCTCCCAGTAATATTCTGGCAGTAAGAACTTTCTTCATAATAATTATCAAGTGTAGATGGGTAGATATGGAACAATCAACAACACTTATGGATACCTTTCTTTGGGGCTATTTGAAAATTATAAGCTATAGAGAAACAAGTAACAATAAATATTAAGACAAAAAATATGGAAGAAATAAAAAATTGAAATGAAAATAAGAAGCAACAAAATTCTAAAGCCAGAACGTATTTACCAGAAATGTGACGAGGTTAATAAGGGACATACAGATCATTTAATTTAGGCTAGAAAATATATGTTTCATTTATTTTCTTGTTTATCATTGCTTATCAGTTTTAATTACGTAGTATGTTATGTTAATTTAAAAACTATATATTATAGCTCATTTTGTAAAATATTAGAAGAAAGTTAAAGTGGATCAGTAAATCAGACTTCAAACAAAGCCATGACATTTGAAAGTTAAACCTTTATCTCCAGGTATGGAAAAACCATAATATTTCGTACTTTTAAAACCTTCGAATGCCGTTAAGTTTTAATACATATGTTATGCAAATATGCAGACATTAATAGAAAATTGAAAATCATTAAGAAATGTGATATTTTACATTTAAAAATAGTTGGCATGCGCCTGGCTTCTTCGAAACACACAAGGTGATTCACGGTCAATGGTAGGTTAGACGTTTATGGAAAACGGAACGCAGGATTTTTCTGAAAATTTGGCATCTTGCATTTTCTTACCTGTTCTATCGATCTAAAATATTTTCAGCATTGCGATGTTGCCGCTTCTCTCAAAACATCCTAGCAACTTTATTTTTTTTAACACCCCGTATGTTATAAAAATTTTAGAATCGACTTTTTATTATAGTACTTTTTTGTTAATATTGCCCTTTACCTATCTCTATCCGTTTTTGAGATACAAAATAATTTGTGTTAAATATGGTCCAAAACATGGCCCTAATTAAAATTAAGTAAATTGGTGCTCTCAAGTCATGAACAGTTGATATTTTGGTGGTAGTTTAGACAGACCCGATGTATTTAATTTACACCGAGAAATCGACTCCATGTCATACAGGGCGTGCTAAAATTACTATTATTTTCGTTATTCATAAAAAGGTCAGAAGTTCGTTTTTTTCAAATCAAACCCCCTGTATATTACTTAATACATTGAAAGACGAAGAAAAAAGCTTTAAGATGGCATATCATGCCCTCAGTGGCGTAGCCTGAGGAAAACATTAAGGTATGTAATGAGCAAAATGTGGAAAATACGCCGCAGACAAAAAAACGAGCGGCTAAGGATCGCGAGCAACATTCATTAACGCTGATGTTGAATGTCTGAACATTAAATTTTCTCATTTTTGGTGATGAAAATAAATAAAATATTACTAACCTTCATTGAAATTATTATAACCCTGACTAACCCAAACAAAACCTTATAATTTCAGCAAAAATACACAGAAAATTCCGAATTCGTATTCTACTAGACGCGGAAATCAACAATTATTATTCTACCCTATTTTATTTCAAATAAGGCGGGAATTTTCAACCAATAGGCGTCGGTGTTGACCGCGATCCTTAGCCGCGCGTGACGAAAAGTTGTCTGGAACCGCACCCAAACTTTGCCAAAATTTGTTAATAACTATTGCCTTTTTTATGTCACGGGATATAAAAATGAATCAGCAAAAAATAAAATATACATCATACATATTATATTAGCAACAAAACATTTTGTGTGCTTACTCACTATTGAATAACAAAAGCGGATACAAAAACATAGAATTAAAGTTTTAAATTTTTTAATTTTATATAATTTAATAATATGTAATTTGCCATTAGAAGGGAAATTACTGAAAGAAGTACGGAATAGTTTTTCGATAATACAGTCACATTTCACACCAGAAAACGCCGACGACGATAGAAGTGCCGAAATGCGGCGAGATGTGTTTACTCAATCGCATCACCAAGAACTTAAAACTTGGCACAGTTTAGCCATCCTCCTAGACAAGGATCATTGTCCACTCGCGAACAACACAATGTTATTTCCCGACCGGTTGATGTCAGGTACACCGACGCATCTTTGCATCACATTTTTCGTTCGCTCCAGGTTTCGTTGGATCGGAGTGGTCGCTGTCGATCAGTTTAATTATTGACGCATCTTTGCATAGGTATTTGGTATGTACTACCACCGAATATATAACGTAATGTTCGGTGGTACCACCGGTGGTACTATGCAGTAAAATTCCAGGACAAGCATGATGTATGTAAATTTATTGTATAGAAATAAAAATAAAATAAATGACAATAGGGAACTTGAAAATTTTTTTATTTCTTTAATATATTTGCCTACCTATAGAAACAGCACGCACCAAATATTAGCCCTCAAATCGCGATATTTAATTTGCAATAAACAATAAAAGTTGTGACCGCAAGCTATTCATTTTAAACGACACGTGACGTCACGTCGCTCGTTCGATCGGAAGCAGTCATTGACATATTATCTTAAAATGTCAGTGAAGGTGAAGGCAGTACCAGCCATAAGTATTAAAATATTTAGGTTTATTACTGCTTGTCGTTGAATTGCGCGAATGTTTTTGTTAGAATCCGTGTTGATTTGTACTTTAATCTGCGCTTTAATATTAATAATAATAATGGAAGCAACTATAAACCTACCCGTTAGTTTTAACACCGCGAACTTCAGCAAGAGCTGCAAATCGCTCACCTAGGACGAACGCGAATCAGTGGCGATGCCGTGCGACTATATTAAATTTTCGTACGGCATCGCCAGCGCTCCGCCGTCGCGTTCGCTGCAAATCGCTCACCTAGGACACAACTCTGCTAAGACGTTCCCTGCTCTGCCGTCCGTGCGTCAGGCGCGACGAGAAACGAGCTACTTGACGTCACAACTCTTAGACAAGGAAAGACAGAGGACAGATAATAGGCCGCAGACCTCTGTTACCAGTTGGGACCAAAGCCAAAGTGCCAGTGGCGTAGCATGGAGATTTAAACTCGGAAAAAACTTATTAAAATATTTGTTGATTATAAGACAGCAAAGTGATCAAAATTTAAAAAAACAAAACATTTTCAGTTTCTTTTATATTTTGTGGCAGATACATGTATATATGCTATAATATATGCCTATAATTTCTACTCTTTTCATATTCTCTATACCTATGTATTACTGGAATTGAAATAAATAGGAATGAAAGACCAGGTAGATAAAAACGTTTTTATTGAACATAAAAAAAAACAAATAATACTGTTAAAAGGAAAATTTGCTAATTTCCGATAAGAATCTATTTTTCGAAAATTTATTATCATTTACAACTGAGAGCCAAACCAAAAACAACAACTTAACATGCCAGGATTGCTAGATATCCTATTACAACTAAATGTGAACAGAAAGGTCCTTACAGCATAAATCCTACTACTAATCTAAAAATAAACATGCCAACATTATTTAGTTTACAGATTTAGCTCTTTTAAATATATGCTAATAACTGTTAAAATTAATTGGCTCTTGATACCGGAGCTTGGTGTTGAAATTATGGTTGTCATGTTTAATTTTGAGAATTACAGGACACAGAGTTGAAAAAGAAAGGACAAACGCATATTAAGAAGGCCATGTTATTAAACTCAACACTTCATAAATTCTAATATTTCTAAATTACTCCTCAATAATTGAGGACTCTTTGGTGTAAGTCAAGATAATCAAGTAAATTTTTATAACATTTTGAAAAGGGCCCCTTTATTTTATTTTGTTCATTAAGAGACATTTTTTTAGAAAATTTGTGGCAAGAAAACCAAAAAACTTGTCATTTATCCTTTGACTAATTTTTTGTCTTAGAGAATTTAAAATATCATAGACTTCGAACAAAGTAAATCGGCTTGTTCAAGTTTTTGTTTCATTTCAAAAATAATTTTCAGTGTTATGAAAACAGATTACAGAAAAAAACGCTGTAGGTCAACGGAAATATGTTCTTCCTGGTAGACAGAGAGGTAACTTTTTATTGCTGGAAAAATAGTCAGTAATGTTTCGATAGCTGGAAACAGACTCAGCCCGGGGGTGGGCACGTGCCTTAAAATAGTTTTTCACCTTTCACTGTGTCATCCAATTTTTATATTAGCACCTAATTAAAATAGAACCCTGCAAATTTTAAATACAAACATAATAATACAAACAAGTAGCGTAGCCGCTTAACGAAAGAGGGCGGTGGCGGTAAAGGTGACTGGGACCGAGCTCCGTGGTCGCTGCAAGGGAAATTTTAAGGGAAACGGTAATGGTAAACAATTCCCAAGAAGAATAATTGGAGCATTCATGGAATCCAGCTGCTGGAAGAGAAGAGGTCTTCGCAGGATGGTGGAATCTGAGGCTCAAATCCAGGACACCTGACAACTCTAGTTGAAATCTGAGGAATTGCTTACATTTATCAACTATTACTTATCTAACACTTGATTTTACGCTTACTTTATAATACAATCTTATTTTATTGGCCTTTAAATAAAATTAATTTTGTAAATTTACTTCGCACAGAGTCCATCACTTGTGGGTCTTACTTTTTGCAATAAAATGAATTCTTACAAAGTCGAAGTCAAAGTCAAGTATTTATGTGGCAAGTATTGCCACAGAAAAATTAAAATAAATTTTATGGACAAAGCGAATTAAAATAAATAAACTAAACATAGTAGAGCAAATACAAAACAAAACTTAATATATACAATAATATATACAATAAAAATAGAACAACAAGCAATTTTCAAGTTGAAATTGGTCACGATTTAACAAAAAAAAACTATATTACAGAACATCATAAGCAGATGAACCAGATCCACAGGAAGTACACAAAACATAGGGTAAAGAACTCAGTGTTATCAAAATATGAAACATACATTATAGCGAAGCGTGCTGTTGGGAAAAATAAGGAAGGTCATGTCGGTGAACTTGACTCGGACAATGTGCATAGGCTGCAGAGTTGAAATACCCAGTAAAAGTAAACAAAACATGACTAAAATTGATAGCTTGGTATTTAATTTTGTGTAATTCCTGTACATACGTACTTACAGATTTTATTAAAAAGTATATATGGTTAACTTCATTTTCTAAAACATGAATTTCTAAACACTTAAAAACATTTGTTCCTAAAAAACTAGATACAATTTTGTTTGTGAGCGCTAGCACAAAATGTTTCCTATGCAAATTATTTTCATTTGTTCTTAAATAATGCTCGAATTTTAAGCAAATATTAATAACATCATCTGAAGGATATGTAAGACCACCGAGAGCTTTAAATTGAATTAAAGAATTCAGAAAATCTGGTTTATTACCAATCAATGCTCTAACACAAGTTTCACATTTTACTGTACATTTTAATTTATGTGAAACAAAACCAGCTATATATTGTACTATTTGCAAGGAACACGTGCTTATAATGGAAGTATTCATAATATAATCATGATCCTTCCAAATAGATTCCAAACTTTCAGCAGGCTCACAAATGTCAATAAGATGAGATGAAGCCATATTTATTTGCTCTTCAGCGACTTACTTACTTTTAGCAACTTGGTGAAACAATTGCTTCCTTAGTTTTATCTTCCGTGGGGAATCAGCAAGGGTACCAGTCTCGGCTGCTGCTGACGAGGTTGGTTCCGGACTTTCACAACGACTCCTTTTTTTCCCTGCATTAAGCACTAATAAATAATCGCAAAAACACTAGATATAGTTTGTAATAATATAATGTGCTATAAGTTAGTTCAGAACAATTTCGCCCAATGTTTTTGTAGTGTACAATAAATGTTAAAAACATATAAATGTATGATATTTACTATATTACAAGTCGAGTTACAAGTACATAATATGCTCATGCAAAAACAGCAATAAAAAAGATGATTTAATGAATTTTTGAATAACTCTTATTATAATGTCCGGTTAATGTAATGGCCTTATATCTATAAATAACCAGGAAGCGACTTACCATTTTTGGTTGCCGATATCTGGGGTTCTTGGAATATGGTCGGGACTGCTTCATTTAACTGACACACTTTTTGATCTGTTCGATCCAAAAAAACGTGGTTTAAAATGTTTGGAACAAAGCCTGTCATTATTACTATATGGTTAAAAATGAGCAAGTTTCATATTATTAACCCAAACATTCCATCTCTCAACATTCTTGGGGAATCTGAAATTCACAAAACAAACACAATGAGAAAAATAACATCACAGAAGCCACTTTCTATAAAATAAATTTGTAAGTGGTGAATAATAATTATTATCTTTAATCAATCTCTACGCCACTGGAGAAAGTAAGGAACAGGTACATAAAAAGCTAATTTACTAATTACAAATAACAAGAATATATGTTCTGCAATATAATTAGCGGCTTCATAATAGCATATTATAAATCATATTTAGAAGATATTGCTATAAAATAATTCGTTTTTGAAATATTTGAGAAAATTGATCACTGCCAAAAATGTCACTTGTTAATTACCTGTGATACGTAACTCCTGGGTCCTTTGAACTGCTGTAGCTTTTACAACCATAAGCTGCACACCTTACCATTATGCAAAACACAGTTTTTTACACAAAACCCTTCAAAAACACAAATTATCACAATAAAACACGATCGTACCAAATCCTTTGTTTTGCACCAAAGCAATGGCGTCTTGTCGTTTTCGGTAACAGATCGATAACCTTGCCTGAATCATTGATTATATACGGGAATGTCCTGAATGCAGTGCGCGGTATCCCTTCCCTTTCATAATCTAAGTCACAACTGGTCCCAGCCAAGGACGGCGCGTTACAAGAATAATTTGAATTATGCAGTTTTTAATTGCTTATATTTATTATACAAAAATAAAAAAATAGTTTTTTTTGTGAACTGTGGTTCTTTTAATAGTATTAAATTATATTTGTGAATAATCTATCTCAAATTTAATTTTTATGCAAGTTCCCCATTATTGTATTCTGGAATTTGAGTTTTTCTAAAGGGATGCGACGCATCACTCGCATCCATGCACGCTACTACGCCCCTGCTAGGCACCGTACCTTTATCGCCCAGCTGACAACTTTTCCACCCACATACATGCAGCTGACAATTTTTTTCGTAAATCTCACTATATATAGGCATCTGCCCAAATTTCAAAATTCTTGGTATCGTTCTTGATAACGTTTAAATTATGCGTGGAGCACTCGCAAGACGAAAAGTTAAATCAATATTAATCTGATTGGATTTTCAATTAATTATTGCCCAATACACAATTCTATGTCATTAATAATGCAATATTGCTTTAAATTATTAATTAAAATTTTTAGTTATGCAAAATTATGTAATTTATATAAAAATATGAAATTATGAATGTATTATTCTGCTATAAAAACAAAATAATTCTATTTTCAAAATAAAAAAAGGAATTATTTCAGCTGTTTCATTAAAAAACTATTATTTATATAATAGCTATATTTAAGTTTGAAAACTTTATCACTGAAAATTCTTACAGCAAAATTCAAGTAATTATTTTATTAATTTTTACCGACAATTTACAGAACTATCTAGTGATTTTACAAACATCGGTGAAATTCGTTTATATTACGACATTCTGTAAGTTTTGTTGTATATTGCGCTAGAAGTTGTAGAAATAAGTTATAATTACTGTAAAACTACAACATTTTTACAGTGTTTTTCAAAATTGCAGACGACTGCAACCATAGATAAATATATATAGGGGGACTGCAACGCTGCTTTATTATTTCAATTAATCAGAGAGAATTGTAAGCAGCGTGCCAGCCTGTGATGCCAGCCATGCATGCGCATCAGCATCGATTCATTCTGTGAAACGCGACGTGAGGCGTAGGTATAGTTAGCCTTTATTTGATAAATAATAGATACTTGGATTACTTGGTAACGACTAACGTGTTTACTGTTTATCGCATGTACGCTGCCCTGTATAGAATGGTATACAGGGTGTTTTTTAATTGAGTGCCGATACTTAAGGTTGTGAATCCTTGGGTGATTCTAGGAAGAAAAGTTAATATTAACATATGTCCTAAAGCTCCTAATTTTTGAGCTACAGGATGTGAAAATTAAAAAAATATATATGACTTTTTTATCATAATTATTATATCAATCTTAGATATTTTTATGAAATTTTGTACACACCTTTTAATCATTAAGGAGCATTTTTTGTCTTAAAAGATTTTTAAAATTTTTACCAGTGCCGTCCGTACGGGGTTTGAACTGAATATTTTTAAAGAAAAAAAAAATGGTACACCACTGATTTTTTTTTAAACAAACTTATTTTTAAAATCTCATTTATTTTGGAGCAAATTTGGTCCATAGACTTACTTTCGTACGATGTATCGTTTTCGCGTAAAAAAAATAAAAACCAATAAAATAAAAAAAAATTAAAAACATTATTTTAAAAATCGCGATTCATTTAGTAAAACGATAAATTCAAAATCTTAAATCTAAAGCGAAATGACAAGAGAAGAAAAACTAAATAAAGACCCACATTATTTACAGTAGTTGTTGGAAGTGTCCTCCACCCACACGTATGCAAGCATCTACTCTTCTTCGCATAGACTGACGCACATTTTTTAAGAGTCCTGGGGTGTTTCTTATGGTTTGACATTTGAATCGGCACTGCGTACACTAAGCTTTTCAGATGCCCCCAGAAAAAATAGTCCAAACTATTAAGGTCGGGTGATCTAGGCGGCCATGACTGCGTTCCTCCGCGACGAATCCACCGATTGCGATAGGTGTGATTTAAAAATTCACGCACTAGTAAGCTAAAATGTGGAGGCGCACCATCGTGCATTGACCACATCTGGTTTCTTAATAAGATTGGAAGGTCTTCAAGCATTGGTGGCAGAGATCTTCTTCAAAAAAGTGTAAATATGATTGTCCATCAAGTCTTCTTGGGAGAAAAATTGGCCCTATCAAATAATTATCAATAATGCCAGCCCAAACATTTAATGAGAACTGTTCTTGATGATTTGCATAAGGGTTTTCATCCGCCCATAAATGGTTATTATGGAAATTTCTTATTGAATTTCGAGAAAAATTAGCTTTATCGGTAAAAAGAATGTGCCTGTCAGGTTTTGAAGAAACCACTCACAGAAATTGCGCAATGGGTAATCTCTAGGGAGTAATGCCTGAACTCTTTGAATGTGATATGGGTATATTACATTCTCGATGAGAATTTTCCAAAGAAGAAAATGTGAAACATTAAATGTTGCCGCGATTTTCCTCGTGCTAGTTTCGGGGTTCTCCTCAATTTCGTGTAAAATTCCTTCTTCAAGTTCCGGTGTTCTTAGAGCTCTTTCATACGATCCGTTTTTTCAACGGGCCGGAGAACTGACGGACCGGCAACGGACCGGATCAAACCTTTCACACCGATAAAAGGACGTTGGTAAATGTGAACGGTCGCATGCAAAACAATATGTTTCTGGGATATCCGTCAACTTTACCGGTCCGTCAGTTCTCCGGGCCGTTGCAAAAACGGATCGTATGAAAGAGCTCTTATACTGTTTGATGGACTCCTTTAGCACTGTGGTCTACTTTTAAAGTTCCGGTCTCGTGAAGACGTCTATGAATCCCAGAAAATGTTCTCAGATCCGGTAGTACGCGATTTGGATACCGCTCTTGCTATATCCGCCTGGCTTCGTATGCATTTCCGTCTGCAAGCCCATAAGTAAAATGCATGTCAATTAATCCAGTGTTTGTAAAATTTTACATTTTTTTTATCAGATTTTACGTCTTACTCTAATAATAATTATTTAACAATGAAAAATCAATGACAACCCTATTGTTTTTATGAAAAGAAACGTCAAAATTTATGAATCGTTTCCCAGCCTACTAATTTTTATTTCATTTGCTTTCAGATGGCATTTAATATGCTTACCGTTTTTTTCTATTCAAACATTCAAAATCATGCCTACGTGAACGTCACTGGTGAAAGTAGAAAATAAATTGTTGTCCCAAAAAAAAAGTGACTCCACTCATACTCATGGTGGGTGCCTACCAAATTTCAACAAAATATCGAAAGCAGTCTCAATGAACCGAAGAAAAAAATTGTTTTTTGGTTTTTATTTTTTTACGAAAGTAAATCTATGGACCAAATTTGCTCCAAAATAAATGAGGAATTTAAAAATAAGGTTGGTTTTTAGAAAAATCAGTGGCGTACCATTTTTTCTTTAAAAATATTCAGTTCAAACCCCGTACGGACGTCACTGGTAAAAATTTAAAAATCTTTTAAGTCAAAAAATGCTCCTTAAAATTTTTCTTCTTAAAATCACCCAAGGAATCACAACCTTAAGTATCGGCACTCAATTAAAAAAACACCCTGTATAAGTAAGTTGTCAGGTCTGCTTTGTCTTATTTTTTTAATATCGGCACGAAATTTCCAAAGGATGTTAGCAGTAACCTGGAAATGATTCAACGCTACCTTTTACAATATCATCGTGACAGTGGAACAAAATGTAAGAAGGGGAACTCTTAAAAAATTATATAAGTAGGCTAAAACAATTCACACAACCTAAATAATTTTTACTTTTTATTATCTTAGGTTCACGAAAAGATCCTAGAAATGTGAGAGTTAGGTATCCGGTTATATAATATGTAAGTTAGCCCTGTTTCTTAATAGTTTGTATCTTTTGCAGTTCCTATAATATATAGGTACTTATTACGTTTGGTTTACTAATTATTAGCTTAAGTTATGACAAATTGAGTAACTTTTTATTTCTAGACATTTTTTTATTCGAAAAACATGATACCTTGAATAATATGGTGCTTAATTTAAGTTTTGAGTTTGGATACTTTACTTTTAGTTTTATATATTTAAGAAAAGCGTAATTAAAAGCACTAATTAAGCTTTTTTTAAATCTTTCATTAATATCTTGTAACATGTTAGTTATAGTTACTGAGTAACCTTAGAAACTATTCATGTAACCCAGGGCCGGATTCACGGCGGGGCAACCTGGGCGCAAGCCCCGGGATCCCTACATACTGAGGGCCTCCACAAATCTTGGATTCAAAAATTTTATAATAATAAAATTTGTTTGTGTACTAAACTATCAATTGCAATAATGATTTTCAAAAAAATTACAAAAAATATGTATTCTAATAGTGGAAATTTATTTTTCAAATGGAGAAATAAAATTATCAATATATATTTACTGATTGAAAGGGCCTCCACTTTTTTCTTTGCCTGGGTGTATCGTAGTATACAATACGAAGTACTTACATAAATAAATACCTACCTGTTTCTTTACATTTATAAAAAATATGATGTTTTTATTTTCAATAAAATTATACCTTGGTTTCTATTTTCTATGATGATTTTATACATCGTTAAAGTTTTTAGTTCACTTTAAGCGGATATTTTTGGAAATCTTAATTGACTCGTAAATTATTATTAGTGCTTTTAGAAAACAATTTTTGCCAACAAATGGAAAGGACCTTTTGCCGAAATTATCTATTATCATTTTACTGGATAGAATAATACTTTCATAATTTCATATTTTTATATAAATAAATAATATAATTTTGCATAACTAAAATTTGTAATTAATAATTTAAAGCAATATTGCATTATTAATGACATAAAATTGTGTTTTGGGCAATAATTAATTGAAAATCCAATCAGATTAATATTGACCTTAACTGCATTACCACCTTTTCCACCCACATACATGCAGCTGACAGTTTTTTTTCGTAAATCTCACTATAAATACTAGCATCCAGCAAAGTTTCATAATTCCTGATATGGTTTCTATGATTCGCATTTTTGACCCCTAGCTGACAATTAATCCACGGCCCGCCGATCTGCTGACAATGTTCAATGTTCATTATTTAACATAACCTTTTCGGCATAAAAGTTTCGTGTCTCCTGAAATGATTTCAGGTCACGATTTTTTTTCTATATTTTCAACCCTCTCACTGCCACCCCCACCGTTCCCTAGCCAGCTGACACCTCATACGTAACTACATGATAGAAGTACCGAATCGAATGTTGATATAACGAAACTTCCTGAAATCGTTGCATAAATGTACGCGGGCCGTAGGACTATTAAAGTTTGTGTGTGATGTGTAATGAAAGTTATTTTTACCTTACAATTGATTGCATGTTACTCCACTTCTTATATGTTAGAGCCTCTTCGGCTCTGACTCCAGGGTGTAAACAGCACAAGTGCTAGTTTAGTGGCCCTGACGAAGCTGAATAACATAAAGAAAACTGGAAAACGGTCAACGTGCGACGTTTCGAGGATCAAATCTGTGAAGCTTTTTACTGTTATTTGCAATTACTAACCATTTTCATCTCTAGATTTGTTCGTTCTTGACGAACTGCCGACAATGACGACGGGGACAGATTTGATCCTCGAAACGTCGACCGTTTTACAGTTTTCTTAAGGTTTTTCAGCTTCGTTAGGGTCACTAAACTAGCACTTGTGCTGTTTACACCCTGGAGCCAGAGCCGAAGAGGCTCTAACATATAAGAAGTTGAGTAACAGGCAATCAATTGTAAGGTAAAAATGAATCCTCCACAACAATATAGAACATATCTACATGAGTTATTGATAAATTTATTTTGGCCAAAAACAGGCGAATGGAATTTCACTTTAAAAACTAGGAAACGGCAAGGTCGAGATGCTAACCACCCACAAAAGTATGTACAATAACCATTTTTTGCCATCAAACTGATATATTTTTTAACGTTTTCGAACTTCTCATGAATTTTTTTCGAACATTATTGATTTGTAGTTACAAGAGGGCACCGAATACTTGTTTTTTTAACGATTTTGCCGACTTTTGGGTACAAATTGGGCGGGGCACCCCCAAACTACCTTACCTTACTAGAAGTAACCAGTAAATATTAAATAATAAAATCAACTTTTATTATGTCGTGTATATTAGTGTCGAGTTAACTGACACTGTCCTATTGCCCGATTTCGTCCGTCCGCATTGTGTAACTAGGAGGAAAAGCATCATTCCTGGACGATTGTGGTAATTGCTGAACGAGGCGCAGCCGAGGCCGGCAACACAGGAGTCCAGGAATGTGTTTTTCCTACGAGTTGCACATACTATTTTTTATCCGATCGGAATTAATTTATAAAAATAGAGCCAAGTATTACTCTAAATAAAAACGGTGTTTTAAACTCAACATAATATCAAGTTTTGAATCGAGCGAGCTTGGAGTTTATTACGTAATAACGTAACTAGGGAAACCACAGAAATCTTGCTTTTGGTAAAAGTCAGATCTGACAAACAAGGTGTTTAAATATGACAAATTTTATATTCCCGGCCTAGGACGGAAATGTTGTACGTACAGTTATTGCATGTTGCCAAGCAACGAATACAATATACTGGAATCATGACTTTTGCGATGAGAAAACACTTCGGAAAGGTATAGAGGAAATGTGGATATGATGGCACCCTTGATATGATGGCATCCTTCCGTTATTGGCGCCATTTTTTAAAATTTATTTTTTTCCGATCGGACGAAAAACGACACTTTTCCGATGTGTTTTCTCACCGCAAAAGTCATGATTCCAGTATATTGTATTCGTTGCTTGGCAACATGCAATAACTCTACAGAATACAAAATAACAGTCCGGGAATATAACATTCCCGTCCTAGGCCGGGAATGTAACATTTCTGTCATATTCAAACGCCTTGTTTGTCAGATCTGACATCTATCAAAAGTAACATTTAGCTGTAGTTTCCGAAGCTACGCAATAAACTTCAAGCTCGCTCGATTCAAAACTTGATATTATGTTGAGTTTAAATTTAAAACACCGTTTTTATTTACATTAATATTTGGCCCTATTTATATAAGTACGTATTCTAATTAATTTCGATCGGATAAAAAATAGTATGTGCAACTCGTAGGAAAAGCACATTCCTGGACTCCTGTGTTGCTGGCCTCGGCTGCGCCTCGTCCAGCAACTACCACAGTCGTCCAGGAATGTTTTGCTTTTCCTCCTAGTGACACAATATACTATTAGTTTAACACTTGTACGCCACCACAGAACGGCTGTGAAGTGGCGGTCCCGATAGTGTGCCTTCAACCAGCGAGAAACCTGTTTGTTGTTATTTGTAAGTATCAAACGTTTTCCGGTGTTTCGTTTTTTTTTTCGGATATTTAGTAGCATGCATAGATATCGCAAAATGTTTTAAGCCTGTATAAGTGTATGATAGGTTAAATTTGTTTAACGAAGAAAAGTAATTGGTGATAGGTTAGGGTTGGAAAATCTAGCCATGTGATATCATGTTATTTTGATTTGATGGCACCCTAGAATCGTTTATTGTGGCATAGGGTGCCATCATACCAAACAATTTGAAAAATCGGTTTAAAAATATAATATTTTTTTCAGGGTTGTTTATTTTAAACTTTTGTTGCGTTTAAGGTATTTTTTTTAACAAAATATAACTTGCGATCGGATAAAAAAAAATGTATGAAAAAGAAATAAAAGCAAATAAGGTTTATTTTTATTAAAATAACTCTTTGCACAAAACTAACAAAAAGTACAATAAATGATGAAAGAACTCCAGAAGCATTTCAGATTTTAGTTCCACATAAATTTCACCCTTACAAAACAAATGTTAAAAAATAATGAAGACATAAATAATACAGTAATAAAAAAATGCAATACATAAGAGCTTTGTAAATGTGGCTTTCATCTAATCAAATGCTCAAATTATTGTTTTTCGTGTGCTGTTTGGCAGTGGGCAAGTTGAAAGTAGAATACAGCATTTTGGATCCTATGTGCAGACAATTTTGGTGCCTCTTGGATAATATGGTCTTCAAGATTTTCAGGCTTAGGTTTATAAATAACATTCTTTAGGCCTCTCCAGAAGCGGGATATCGGGCGGCCTTGGCGCCCATTCAATGAGTCCCCAGTACCTATCCATTTATGGGCAATGTTCTCTCCAAGTATTCCATCACTATACGGCATAATGAGGGGGCACTCCATCTTGTTGAAATCAAATATTAGCGAAATTTGGATTCGTTAAATTTTGAATTTCTGGTGTAATTAAATTTTGAAGCATGTCCAAGTATTTTTCTACTGTCAAATATCCATCAATCAAAATTGCCCAATAATTTGTGTTCTAAACAAACCAGCCAAACATTTTGATTATGAGGATGTTGTGTTCTATTAAGTACACCATTCAGCATGAAGGTTGCCTCATCTGTAAAACAATGTTCTTAAAGAAATCTTGGTTTTATCGCATAATATCGCAAAAGTCCATTATTAATAACTAATCCTGACCTTAACAACTAATCCTGACCACTATACCTTAACTGTCCAACCTTCGTTGGGCTCAACAGACCGCAATCTTATTTACGCAATCTGTGAACTTGTTATCAAAACACAGGAGCCACAGGTACCCCCGAAAAGTTTGGCACTACAAATTTGCAAAGTGGCGTGATCTTCGCGAGTTTTATCTTTCTTTTCCTTGGCAAGATGTCTACTTTAGGAATGAAAACACCCCTGGATCTGCTGATAAAATAACTCAAGCTATTCTAGCCGGTATGGAAGCTTTCATCCCCTGTTCTATGAAGCGTATACGTAAACAGTAAATGGTTTGGGGAAAACTGCTCAAGAGTGGTTAATGCTAAAAATGCCGCCTATCACAAATGGCGCCGAAATCCAACAGCCGAAAATCGAAATATATTCATCATGAATAGAGACCATTGACGAGAGCAAGGAGGGATATAACGAGCAGATCAAGAACAAGCTTCTCAACTATCCTAACCGATCAAGATCCTTTTGGCCAGTTGACAAAGTTGCCAATCAGGGTTTCTCAAAGGCGTCAATCCCACCAACCACCAAAGATGATGGCTCAATAGCGAAAACGGCCAAAGAAAATGCGAACATTCTTGCCGAAATGTTTGCATCAAATTCTACCTTAGATCGAATACTCAAAAGCCTAGACAGTAACAAGGCCAAAGGCCCGGATGGCGTTCCCGCAATAGTGCTTAAGAAATATGCTGCTGAACTATCAGCTCCACTATATGCAGACTTTTCCCTATTGTACAGAACTGCATGCTTTCCTTCTAGCTGGAAATGCGCCATATGCAAACAATACCGAAGAAAGGTAAAATACGATTCCAGATAACTACCGCCCAATTGCCTTAGTTCCCATTAGGTCCAAAGTCATGGAGAAACTGATCAACGAACACCTCTTGAAATATCTGGAATCGGCAGGCATCATAAGCGATCGCCAGCATAGCTTCCGCAAGCACAGATCAACGGGAGATCTCCTGACTTACATGACTTACCTATGGACCAAAACCATCGAGAACTACGGCGAATCCCGTGCAGTGGCTCTCGACATATCCAAAGCATTTGATAGGGTGTGACATGACGGATTGTTGCAAATTGACAGCATACGGATTACCACCAGCACTGTTCCTATGGCTTTCCAATTTCTTAAGGAATCGATTTGAATCGAAGCATCCGAGTTGGTATTGATGAACATCTCTCGGAGGAATATAAAATCAATGCCGGGGTTCCTCATTGGTGTATGTTATCTCTAACACTGTTCCTGCTCTATATCAATGATCTCTTAGACAGGACAAATAATTCTATTTACTGCTTTGCAGACGACAGCACTCTTAATCCTCATTCATGTCGCGGACTCCAATGATCGCTGCTCATTCCCAACGGGAGCGAGAAAATCAGATTGCTGGAGGATATTAACGCCATCGTGGACTGGGGTGAGGAAAATAATATCCAGTTTAACACAGGAAAGACTCAAGCAGCTGTCTTCTTAAAGAAAGCAAACACCGCAGGACCTGACATCAATGACAGGACAAACACTCTGGCATAAGCTTGCTGGGCATCAACGTAGAAAACAACCTGTCTTGGCGTAATCACGTCACCAAAATCGCCAAGGCACAAAAGTTATACACCTCATCAGCTCTTACTGCTCTATAAGGCCCAGATAAGACGTCTCTGGAATACTGTTCCCATGTGTGGAACTCGGCATTCAAACGCATGCTCAAGATATTGAACTCCATACAGACGAGAGCAGTCCGTCTTGTGGATGATCCAGAGTTCACTAAAGAGCTTGATAGCCTTGAACATCGAAGAAAAGAGGCGGGCCTATATCTCGTTACCATCGATGCTACTACAGAAGGTGTTCGAACGAGCTGGCACTTATGCTTCCGCCCAGAGTTGTGCCAAATAGAAACACCCGTCACACACAAGCTGCTCATCAACATACGATTCAGTTGCGAACACCTAGAACGTCGCTCTTACGGGACTCCTTTATCTGGAGGACTGCCTCGCTCTGGAATGGACTTCCGAGTAACGTCTTTCCCGAAAACTACTCGTACAACCTACAGCGCTTCAAGTTCAGCGTTCACCATCTTCTCTGCACACGCACCGCTCATCGTTGAGTGGTATAGGAATTTCCTTTTGTCTGTGTGCCGAACATAAAAAAAAATCTGTCAAAATCATCTTCTGATAGTTCTTATGCTAAATGAATTTTGTAAGAGTGATCGATGCATGATTAGCATCTGCCGCTTCTCCAACATTTCTTAGTGAAATATGTGTGTTTTCCATGAACCTCTGCAATGCTTCTAAACTTTTTTCATAATTTTTTGCACTTTTTCGTCGACTAGGTCTTACGTTGTCTTTAACAGTACCATTTTCTCCGAATATCTTGACTCTTCTCTGGAGAGTTGACTTTGATTTATTGATGAATAAAATCGCCACGTTTTCATATTACCTCACGAGATTTCCGTATCCTCGCATCATAAGGATTCTGATCCGCTCTTCACTTAAATGAAATATTTTTAATTACTACTTATGACAAATAAACCAGCAAGAATTCGGCAAAGGGACAGTGTCAGTCAGGCATTTTGGCCTTTGTTAATTAAAATTTACTACAGTTACTGTAAGGTATACACAAGTATACATCTTCCTGGTACCATCCTGCATTCAAAACATTATTTTTTCATCAAAACTTGCTTTTAATTGCTCAACATATATTAAAAAAATAAAAACATGGTGTTACATAATGTGAATATCTGACAAGCGGTAGGTTAGCAACGTTGCAGATTTCACCAACGAATGCAAAACCATTTTTACCCGTACATCCCAAATTTAAAGCACTTTGAGAGCACTTACGAGAAAAATGGTCGTTGCCGAACTTTTGTGCCCCACTGCATATAAAATACTCAATGTCTAAAAAGAGCAGCTTTTGTTCCAACGTAATACATAAATCTTTAATATTCTTACACGTTTTAATGATAAGTATATTATCATTAAAACGTAACGTATTAAGTGGTTGAGAAATAAACAATTTTCAGCCCAAAACAACCAATCGATTAGAATTAACTTGAAGATGAACAAAATCTTTGATATTTCACCCGGTCAAAATTACCTAATAATAATAATAAAAGTGTGTTTTCCTTGAAAATAGAAAGGACGGGTTGCAGCAGATTCACTTTTATTCGAAGTTTTAATGGACTTATGTTCTCTATTGATGAATCCGTTTGAACATAAGAAAACTTAGTTTTATAGTACATAATACTTAATAATTAATTTAATTTGAATATATAGAATATTCATCCCAGTGGACCTACCACTATCTACATCCATGAACGTAAAGTGCCGTATCCATACTACATGCCAGAAGGACATCAGCATTGCGAAATTATAACCACAGATAGCCATCGTCAGATGATGATGCCTCATTATATTGTTCCACTTGTTGTTTTAGGTAAGGAAATGCCATGTGGGGTTATTTATTTATATCAGTACTCTTAAGCAGCTCTCTTCATAGACCATAGTTTGCCACTAGATAAGCTAGATAAAATCGTGGTGTATCCTAAAAATTGCACGCGTGTTTTAAGCGGAATAAATTTCGAAAAATTACGAAAGGTAATTTTAAGTAACATATTATATCTAAGTTCTATTGTTGTAAGGATGCTCCGTAGATTATTAGGTAGTGTAATGTAAAATTGTAAAATTTTACACACGACTTTGTTCTATTCCACTTAATCCTTTGCTGATATGATTGTATTGGTATACAAGAGTAAGAAAGGATACTTTCTACTAAAGTAAGAGATTAGCTCGATATATAGGAATTGCAAATGACGTACCTAATGTAAATTATTATGTAGCGAGTCTTGCTGGCAGAATTCTTAAACAAAGAAAGAATGTTAAAGTAGGTAGAAAGTATCATGCAGATCCAATAATGAGTCACACTATTTTCCACCTTTTTGGATTAATTTTGAAACCTTTATTAAGCCGCTCAGCGTTCCGTAAGGTTTTATCCTAAATCGTTTCGAGCATGTGATGTCCCGTGTGTATAGAAAACAACGTAATAGAAGCGTCAAAAGCTTGTATTAAAAGATCAAGATTCAAGTAAGTAATTTCATATCATAGTTTGTAGTTGCTACGACTACTAATTTAGCAATATATTATTAATTTCTTTAAAACAATTGGCGCCATTTTAAGCGGTGTTACATTTTACCGGTGATAATGTGTTAGCGGGGCAAATGTATTTTTTCTGGGATAATGTATCAAATCTCTTACATTTTCCCCATATAAATGATTATTTATGTTTAATATTTTATGGTGCAGGCTGCAGGCACGATCAGTCAGAAATTACAGAAAAAAGGGCATTGGGTTCAAATATGATGAGGGTAACTTGAGAACCGCACCTGCGCCGTGTGTTATGTAAAAGCTGGCCTTATGACTGCGTATCGTGCAACAACAATATACAATGTCCCATATTCCACCATTTATATGCACATCAAAGGATCTGAGCGTATGATAAAAAGGGAAAAGGTTCACAGAATTGACATTCCTCTAGAATTGGAGACCAAACTAGCACAAGGATTAAAATGTCTCCAAAAATAGGGATTCGGTTTGTCAAACTTTAAAATCAGAAAGAAAATTTGTAGAAGAAAATAATATAAAAACTGTATTTAAAAATTCGACACCAGGAGAAGATTGCTTTCTGTCATTTAAAAAGACACACAAACTTAGTATCAAAGAACCTCAAAGTGTTGAATTTGATGGAAAAAAAGCCGCAGAGCCCTTGGCGATTTTTAATTATTTTAATCTATTAAAAGCTAAAATGGAAACACTAGATATTAGTGAGAAACTGGAACATATCTGGAACCTAGCTAAGTTTAGCCTGTCTATAGATCCCTATAAGAGCAAAGTCGTGGGAGATAGGGGAAAAAATATGCATCCAGAGTCCAGAGTAACCAGTGGATCAGGAAAATACCACCATACTTGCAATGGCAAATTCAGCCTGAGGAAACGACCCATATTTGGTGACATTTGATAGACAACCTTCTGCTTCGTACATTAACGAGAAAACGACTTCTAAATCACTACCATCTGCATCATGTGAATAACTATTATTGAAGACTGTTAAACCGAGTCCCAACCCAGAGGAGAAAAGTCGCACTAAAGTGGGATTTAGATAAATAAATAAATAAATAAATAAATCACGGCTTTATTAAGGAAACCAAACTAAGTTATTAAAAAAAAAAATACAATTTCATCTTGAAAAATAAAAAAAAAATGTTTAAAAGCAGCACATGATTTGTTAAAAGACAAATTCTAGCAAAGCTATTCAAACTTAACTTTTAAATGCAAAAAAAATTAGCAAGCTAAACAAAATAAATTACAATTCACAAAACGAGATAGCACAATATAATGCTAGATATACATATGTATACAACCACAAGATAAACCGACATTTACAAGAACCTAAGTAACAACTTGAGATTTAATTAAATCTACATATCATAAAACAATACTATACATTATACTTACATAAGCCATTAAAATGAACAAAAATACTCAAATTGGCTGGGCGGGTAAGTAAGCATCAAACAATATATACATATTATTATTGCCTGTTAATTAAAAACAACATAAGTTTATATTTAAATTTATTGATATTAAATAGCCTTAAAGTTTGAGGTAAAGAGTTATATAATGATATTGCCTGATACACAAAGCATCTAAGAAATAAGGCAGTTCTGTGTGGAGGTAAAATAAAGTTGTCTTTAAATCTGGTTGGTCTAAGATGTATTTCAGAGTGCCGTATGAATTTTATTTTTAGACATGGTGGAGCCGCCGGATCATTAACAATTTTCTGCAGGAATACTCCTAAATGTTGCAACCGCCTGTTATTCATCTCAAGACACATATCAGACTTTATTTTGTATGAAATCGGTTAAAATTTTCTAATACCATGTATGTATTAATCTGAGACAACACTTTTGAACTTTTTGAATTCTATTTTTTATCTTCCTGAGTCAAGCATGGGTCATAAATAAAATCGCAGTAATTAAATTGACTTAACACCATTGATTCACACAAAATTCTTTTTAGTCTCTTATTTAGTAATGTCGATTATGATAAATGAATCTTAAGTTAGAACATGCCTTCTGCAAAAGTAGTCCTACATGATCAGAAAATCTTAAATCTGTGTCCAATAAAATCCCTAAATTTCTAGCTACATTTGATATATCTAAACGTGTACCATTAATTGTTATATTAAAATTTAACTTATAAAACTCTTTATCAATTTTATTAGCAAAGCACATCAGTTTGAACTTCTGAGGGTTAAGAATTAAGTTATGCTCGTGTGACAAATTTTTAAGAGTGTCCAGATCTTTATTAATATTAACACATGCCTGATCAAAATTAGATTTGTTAAAATGACAATAAATCTGGGTGTCTTCAGCGTATGCTTGTATTTTACAAAATTTTAAACTTTTTAGTATATCTGCCGTATAAATTATAAAAAATAATGGACCCAAGACAGACCCCTGGGGTACTCCGGATAAAATGTCAGCCATGGATGACAATGAATTATTTACTGATATTTGTTGTTTTCGATTTGATAAATATGATTTAATAAGATGCACAGATTGCTGACTAAAACCATAATATTTAAATTTTGAGCATAGCAATGAATGGTTAATGGTATCAAAGGCTTTTGAATAGTCGAACAAAACAAGAACACTTGCCAATCCAGAGTCATAGGCTTCGATCACATCCGAAGTAACAGTTGCTAATGCCGCAGTTATGTTAAACCCCCTCCTAAAGCCACATTGCTATTTGGGTAATATGCTTTTTCCATCAATATAATGGATAATCTGCTTATATAGTACCTTTTCAAAAATTTTTGACAGAAACGGCAATATACTTATGATTCGAAAATCCGAGAAATTTTGAGGGTTATTATTTTTTGGTATTGGTTTGCCAAGAGATACTTTCCATAAATTCGGGAAGTAATGATTTTCTATACAAACATTAACTATATGAACAATATATGGCTCTATAAAGGGTCTACAATAACTTATCATTTTTAAAGAAATGTTATCAACACCATATGCATTGCTTCCAATTGTATCCATAATATCACTCACCTCCTTGACACTTGTAAGTTGAAATGAAAATAGATCATCAGTCTCAGTAATTTCAAAAAAATTATTATTATAAAAGTCAATTTTTCGATTACAGTTATTCTTTACTGCACTAAAGAAAGTAGAAAAATATTTATTAATTTCTTCTGGATTTGAAAGACCAGGGAGTATGGAAACAGATTTAGAAGCGCAAATGTTAAAACTTTTTAATCTCTGCCACAAAATTTTCGAATTTTTTAATTTTTGTACTGATTCTATATAACCCTTTTTTTCATTTCGAACCATCATAGTCGTAAAGTTTCTAATATCTTTATACGTGACCCAGTCTGCATTATTTTTGGTTGTTTTATATTTTTGTAATGCTTTGTTTCTCTGTTTCATAAGCAATTTTAGGTTATCCGTCAACCATGGAGCGGGTGGCTTTGTAACTCTTTTGTTAACGAACGGCGCATGTTTGTCAAAATTTGCTATAATAAGGGAGTTAAAAACCTCGATTTTGGAATCAATATTTTGAGATCAGAAGTTTTTACAAGCGTCGACGTTTTAGAAGCAAGAAGTCGCAAACAAAGGGAACAAAACTGACTATACGTAGTCAAAAAAGAGGAAAGTAAAATAGCGTAGCAGCGAGAAATAAGATGAGAAAATATACCGCATGAAAAGTCAGATGAAGGTGAGTGTTACCTCGCTGAAATGTAAGATGAAATTCAAACTGAAAACATCCAAAGAAGTTTACTTTTAAATCAGGTTTCATATGAAAATAGATGGGTCCTGATAGAATATACACATAAAAAAAATAAAAAAGAATTTTGTGGGATAAACTAACAAACGAGTTGACGACGGCTGAGAAGTAGTTTTTGAAAAGAATAACCTCACAGAAAGGCAAGCTGTTCAAATTTCAGTGGCCTCTAGTAGAAGACGTAGGTGCAGTTGACAACAGCTTTTTTTTTACCAGAACCACCTGAAGAACGACGGGGTCTATTGTATTTTAACGTTTATTTGGATCATATAATGTATAGTTTATTTATTCTTACTTATTTTTATACTTATAATTACCTATTTCCTTATTTACCTAAAGCTGTACGTACTACCAAATTTCATTGCCTCCGTTACGTTTGCCCCATTTTGCATAGTAAAAATATAATCTTGAACTTTATATATTGTTTCTTAAAGCAATAATAAAATGCCACTCCCACCTACAGTAATTTGTACAAAAGTTTATTTGCATAACTTATATTTTTTATCGGTTTTAGAATAAGCTAGATATAAGTAAAATTGAAAAAAAAATTATATGTATTTGTTATTTTGTTTGCCGGCCATACATATGTTTCCGAGTCAGGAGAGGTTAACTGAACGTATGAATGCTAGTGTGAATGAACTGAAGGCTTGTTTTGCCGCTAATAGACTGATTTTAAATGACGCTAAGACAGATAATACTATCTTTGGATTGAGGAGTATAGAGCAGGACATTGGCGAAGTACGGTTTTTGGGAGTAGATCTCGACCCATCATTAAGATTCGACAAGCATGTAGACTACATGGCTGGTCGTCTGTCCAAAACTGCTTTCTTATTACGGACCTTAAAACAAGTGTTGCCTAAATCGTACCTTCTTCAGGCTTTTCAAGGTGTTTTCCAGGGCCACCGGCCAAAAGCAGTAAAAGTC
>JAEQML010061046.1:0-26286 GCA_016904865.1 Pissodes strobi | reverse complement strand
CATTTGTCTCCGAGCTGTGACATATTATGCTTAAAAAGTGTCTATTTTCAATAGGTTAAGTTGGCATGGGCGTCTCGCCTTAAGGCTGATTTTCATATATAGGACTGCGCACTGACTGGGCGCCTACCGTGCACCTACCGTGTCCTTGTCACTGTAAATCAAAAAATTGTATGTTCCATATAAAACGCACTGAAGCTCTTATTTACATTTTCACATATAAGACTGTGCTACGACAGTGTTGCGGCCGTCCAATCCTATTGTGAAATAGTAGAATACAGGCGACGCGACGGCCGCAGCGTGGTAGGCGCACAGTCGGCGCACAGTCCTATATATGATGAAAATCAGCCTTTAGTTAACCCACTCCACTCCTCTTTATTGGTCGTCGTCGTATGCTATCGTAAGATTCCCTAACTTAAGGCGACTGGCATAGGTGATCAAGTTTTCAGAAAAATCAATATCCCGCTTTTACGTGGGACTTGAGAAAAAGCTTATATCCACCAAATACAATACAGCATTTCAGCTTATTGGTTGACGCTAAGAATTTTTTTCTTTACAGCAATATTCTTTTTATAGTATATTTCATATCATAAATAACAATATTTCTCATTTTTGTGGGCGTTGGAAATATCAATATTCTCGAATAAATTACAGAGCTTTCTAGGAAATGAAAGAAATTTTATCAAATATAACACATCATCATGCCTGATATACAACAGCATACGTCTGTAATTGTATTTTGAATTATTAAACGAGGTTAAGTACTCACAAACACGTCCCTCTAATATTAAATATTCATATGATATGTGAACTTTGAAATCATAGTATGAATTATGACTCGATAAAATCAAAAGAGAGAAAATAGGATCATACAATATCTGAAATTGAAACTAGAATCAAGTCAAATTATTTTCCTGGTGGTTAGGAAAGGACACGAAATAGGAAGCAGGAAACAAATATTGTGAATAATAAATAATAATAATGAACTAATGCCTGTATCATTTTAAACATTTGTCCGATTAAAAAATATTTGGAGCATAAGTTTTTTTTGTACTGCATTTTTGCGGTTTTGATGTATTTTATACTCCTCATTATCGTGTAGTCAACCAATTTGTTTTTCCTTAGACAGCTTCATATTTTTTTCCGAATTCGCAACTTTTTCTGCTTCTGACCGAGCAAACATTTGAAGTAGTTGTGTAATGAAATTTTTGTAAAATATACATTTAAATGTTTTGTTTGAGAAGTAAATATAAATATATTTAATAGAGGGCCAATATTAAAAGTTCAATTAACTAAAGACAAAGTTATCTAACTAACTAGAGCCTGTTACAATTCTAGCCTATATGTGAAAGATTGGACCAAATTCCAAAACATTTCATGTCATTATTTCATCAGCAATTCTACCTTCTAGATTATCTTGTAGACTTTCTATTTCATGTGGCGCTACCCAAAAAAAAATCCCAAGGGCTTAAGTCGGGGCATTCTGTCGGTCATTGGATTGTTCCCTACAATAAGTCAACTGGTCCACTGGACAACAGCAAAATTTAACCGAAATATTTAAGATTTAACATTCAACATTGAGTTTAAAAGGGGTGTTTCTACATACTGAAAATAGGTCCTGTCAGATATGCAGTCCACATGAAGGAATCGTATGATAACATGAAGCGGCTATTGAGATGCATAAAACTAATGAACAGAATTGGCGTATGTGTTTTCATTTAAAAGATGCTGCATTTTTATTGAGATTGAACCTTTTTTGTGTGAGAAGGACAGACTAGCAAGGGAATTCATTACAATAGAAAGGAATGGCCCGCTCGGAGGTCACTAAAACCAGGGCACAAGAGATGCTATTGGTAGATTCTAAAAAGATTTAATATATAAATTGGTCATAATAAATTTTGATAAGGTATTAAGTAGAGATGGGTTAGTGTTCCAATACCTCCTTCGGTAATTTCCAAGGCTGGGTGAAGCAAAAATCTTTTGAGGCTATTTTTATTGGCCTACAGATTTGAAATGTGTTAAAGATGCACTTTAATAGATATTGATAAAATGCGTGGAATTAATATTGGTGGTCACTAATTTCATAGGCTGATAGTATCCTTGTCGCGAATATGTTAATATCCTATGAAAAAAATGGATTGGAATATATTATTGAAAATACATTTTCTACATTCGCATCAGACTTCTTTCCAGACAGCCAGAGATAGCAAAAATGGAGAAGAGGTTCCAGGGAAAATATACTACTGTTGGACTCTTGTTAGAGATGCTCCAAACAGTGACTGCAAAACATAAAAAAAACATACTTTTTATTACATAGTTGAAAATAAAGAACTTAAATACTCCCTTGAAAACTGTAACTAATTCTTTAATTCCATTGTCATTTTTGTAATTAGCACCTCAAAATTATCAAAATATTTAACCTTATTTACATAATACAACATATAAGTTAAGATATGATGTCTAGTGAATTATTATTATTGAAATCCATGCTGTTATTGTTGGGATAATTGATTATTTCAGGAAAAATATTTCGTTTCAGTAAATCAACACAGTTGTCTGTTTTTTAAGTTACCGTCTATAATTTGTCCAATTATGATATTATTGAAAAAATACTCTCACTAGTCTCGTTTGAAATCACTGGGGGATTATCTTACCCTGTACCTCCAATAATACGTACATCTCTTACATTTGTTTGATCTTTCACGCATCCAATCTCATCGAATTTTTTACCACTTTCAACATAAGGCCTTAAAATTGGACAACGATTTGGCTAGTTGTACAAACTGCTTTATGCGTTCTTTTCCTATCATCAAAACCAACCATGATAAAACTAAAAATATTGCCCTTTTCCGTTTGCTAAACAAACTCGACATACTAAAAAAATACACCACTTTGCATATTTAAACGTCAGTAGTGAATGACATGTAACATAAACATCGTTCAAAGCTATGGAAGAGGCTTTACCGACTTATCAATTTCGTTACAAATATATGGAAGGAAACAAGCTGATTCGAAAAAGTATAAAAAAGCATATGGTGCTCTTCAAAGGAAACACGTTGGTTGTCATGGAAGTGAGATCATTACAGATATAAAATAAATCTGAGAGAGATTCATTTATTTACTGACAAAATGGTATTCCTGCAAAGGAAGCTCATTATCCCAATAATGTGCTTTATTCTGGTGCGAATTATATGTCTATTAGAAATCGTTCCTTCAACTAATATGTCTAAGAAAGAGAACAATACTCCATGTCCATGGCTACCGATGGTATTTTTTGTCTATTATCTTGATTATTGAATCCATTGAAAATCTGGACACGTACTTTTTCAAATTACCAATAACCAATATATGACCAATGATGACTAGTTGGTATCATGAGAGTATTGTTCCCGTTTTTGTCATGTTAAGAACGATATCTAGTGGAGAACTAATTTGCATCAGAATAATGTCAATTAATAGCACTTGATTTCAACAAGATTCGATTGGTTGTCAGGAACTATTTAAATAATATATTTCCATATATATAGATTGGGTGTAGGAGAATAAGCGGGTAGCAGGCACGACGATGCGACTTAACCCTTAGCGACTTTATTTGGACCACATAAAAATAAACTTTAGTTATGATCTGAAAAAGCACGAATTGCTCGTGAAATAATAATTTTGTACTAGTAGCAATATTAGCAATATAGATCAATTGGATGATTTTAACTTTACTTAATCGATCTTTCATCACTGTTTATTTGTTATATTTTAGTAAAATATCAGATTTTTAATTAATTTTAAATTTTCTATTAGAAGCTGTATATATTTTGTATAATATATCATGTATCAAAACTTAACGGTTCTCGAAATAACTCTATGATTTTTCTATATAATTGCTTACCTATTTAGATACCTGCTGCTACTTGGTGACAAATACTTTTTTAAAAATGTCATGACATTAATGTCTGAAATCTGATTTGCTGATTCATTTTTATTTTCTTTTAATATTTATAAAATGAGCTTTTCGATTGTTGAAAGGTATCGCAACGTTTCCTAAACCAATTTAGTAAACTTACCAACAGATGCGAGTGGCAGCCAATAATACAGCGGAGAACTAGGTTTGTAGGTTCTTCGGCACGTAAGAACCAAAATAAAGGTAAGCCATGTTGTAATAAAAAATTTAATTATGCTGTCTGTCATCAAAATATACAGTGTTTAAGAAACAAAATCCTCGAAATTGAAACACATAACAATAATAAATTTGATATCATTACACTTAGTGAACACTCGTTAAGGAGCGACGAAATAAAAAGTGTACATTTTAACAGTTACTCTTTGGTTAGTTTCTATAGTAGAACAAACAAGTGTCATGGGGGCACTGCAATGTTCGTAAGGAATGAAAGTACTGCTCTTTCATGTTAATAATAATATTTTAGAATTGTCGACTGAGGTTGACTGTGAGGTGTGTGCTGTCGAATCGGATGTATATAATCTACTAGTTGTAACATTTTATCGTTCTCCTCTTGGGGATTTTAATGTATTTGTAAATATATTTGGTAAAATTCTAGATATAATTTTTCATAAGAGAAGAATAGTCATTATCACTGGTGATTTCAACCTTAAACTTAATAGTACTGATAGAAAGACCTTGGATTTTATTGACCTTATTAAATCTTACAATCTTCACACCACTATAAGCTCAGTTACCAGAGGTAATACCTGTCTTGATAACATATTAACCAACCTTGCTGAGAATGATTATTCTTCTTTTACCTTTGACTGGGTATTGTCTGACCATTTTGGAGTGGCTATTGAATTTGATGCTGATATGATAGAGCAACGTATTATTCCAGTTGTACGCCAACCTATTACCCAGCATGGCTTAAACAAGCTTCACAAACTAATTGTAGAAGTTATTGGAATTTTTTGTCACAGCCAATTGTTGCTGAAAGAAAGGCTGAAGTCTTTGTAAGTGTTGTGAAATATTGTATTGCGGTTGCGTTCCCTAAGAGGGTGGTTCGCGGGCGTCGTAACGGTGATGTAAGCGTTAATTTCTTTAATAATGAGTTAAAGAGTATGAGAGATACCCTAACTCTGATGCAATCAGTCTATGTTCGCACAAGTTCTAATCAACTTAAGGAAGACATTAAGAGCTATCGCCGATGGTATCGTGCAAGTGTCCGTGAGGCCAAGGTCCAAAATAGTTAAAAGTATTGGAAATATTATTGTAATATTGTTTAACTGTTGTATTGAAGAGGGAATTTTTCCTTCTGTTTTCAAAATTTCTAGAGTTGTTCCAATTTATAAAAAAAGGTAACCATAATGAGGTAACAAATTATCGTCCAATTTCTATAGTACGATTTATGGGTAAAATTTTTGAGAAAGCTCTTAAATCTAGAATTTGCAATCACTTTGAACAAAGTAATTTGTTAAACAAAGAACAATTCGGTTTTAGATGTGGAAGGTCTACAACGATGGCCATTAATCAACTTATTTCTATTATAACTGACGCTTTCAACACTGGCAAGCATACAGCTGCCTTATTTTGCGACCTGACTAAGGCCTGTGATTGTGTCTCGCCTGCATCCCATCAAATACGGAGTATCCCAGGGGTCTGTGCTGAGACCACTGCTGTGTATTATTTATATAAATGATCTGGTGGTTTCTGAGCCCAGTACTGACTTCACTTTGTTTGCGAATGACACCACTGCAACGAGAAATGGGAAGGATGCTGATGGATTGCGGGAGGATCTGGGCGATTCACGGTCGGCGGTCTCTGATTGGTTTACTGCCAATAAACTTACTCTTAATGCGACAAAAATCGAGACTATGCTTTTTACCCTCAGCACTCTGGCTCTGGAGATATATTGATTAATTATCACAGAATAAATAGATCTAGATTTGCACTAAACTATTATGGACCTAAAATGTTTAATAAAATTCCTCAAGTCATCCGAGACCTTCCTTCAACAAACTTTACTTCTGTGATAAAAAAAATGCTCCTCTCAAGAGCATTTTATTCGATGGATGAATTTCATGGGTATAACTTTAACCCATATGAATTTCTTTAACACTTGATCTTTTAATGGTCTTATTATTTTTTAGTGTGTTTTGTTTTATATTTATTGTTCATTTGTTTGTTCTCTTCTATGTTATATTTTTACTGTTAGCTTTAGCAATTATTGACGTGTGTAAACATTTTCTATGTACTAACATCAATAAATACTTTGACTTTGACTTTGACTTTGGTACACTTTAATATAGTTATTAGGCGCCACTTAGCTCACTGTGACTCAACTAATAGTGTCCATTCTAGAAACTTCTTCAAAATAATTAATTGCCAATTCCAAAGATTGGCAATATGAGAGCAACAGCAACATAGATGCTCCTAGAAAGATTGGAAAATACATCTAATTCCACTGAAGACAGCATGATGATTTTGTGTGCACCTCGAACAGGCTCCACAAAGGATGCGGACCTCTCGAAAGTTTCGACTCGTTGTCGCCAGGACGGCACGGCGTAAGAGAAAGCCGGAATATCTCACGAAACGAATTTCAACACCGTCTCCTCCGAAATATTGTTGCCAACTTAGTTGAAATAACGAACCCAACCGCATGATGTAGCAACTAACGTCATAGCTCGGTAAATCGAACTTTCGCTCTAGACCATATTCGCCAAGCAGCAAATAAATATGCCTTTAAAGTCGGCAAGGAACCGTTACCTGTGAGCGTCGATTCGATTGAACCTGTCTAACTGTCAAAATCATATATGCCTGGCACTTAATAAATGAAAAAACGAAGTCTCCTCGAAATACGAAGAAAACAAAAGAAACAATATACCAAAACACAATTAGATATATGAATTACAATATACATTTGATGACATGCATGTATAATCTCCAAATTGTTTGAGGTAAGTATTACTACACTTGGCTTAAAACAAACTCAATGTTACGTTTGTGTCGAACAAAGTGTTTTGGATCAAAGAAGAGCTGGTGAGCATTTTCCTGTGTAATTTGAAGGGAGTTCAGACATTAAAATCTATGAAGACAACATCTATCAAAATGAACTAGACATCCAGAGCCTTTTAAATATATTTTTGGAACTAGTCGAACACCTACTACTCACAAAGGAACAAAAATTCAACCAGTTGTTATTATCATATCCTAAGTAGCTACTTTATCATCGTTAGTAAATATAGAAAGTATATTTAAAAACTTCCAAGGTAAAATAGGTATTAAAATAGGGTGGTGGGAGTTTTATTCATAGGGTGTGAATTGAAACATGTATTTTAGGTATTACGTGCTTTAATAAGGCAATAATTAATTTGCATTAAATATGATAAATATATTCAAGAATTTCTAACTACTTTCAAGCATTCATCCTTTCACAGATAAAACTAAATAGATACTGTACATACGGTTAACTATTATTAAGTGTTTAACTAAACTTCTTGATTATTTAAATCTAAGAAGAACGTCTTTCTTTACTGAATTGAGCTTTCCGTTAATTCAAAATTTTAACTGACTGCCTTTCCGTTCACACCAAATACCTTGTGCTTTACGTCTTCTTTGATTCTCTCAACTTTACTTCAACTTCACCAGGGATGTAAGACCTTGAACATTCGATTCGAATCAGAGTACAGGAACAGATTTGTCTACTTACAAATTTCCATCCGCCATTTTATTTTCTTCCATCTTCAATAGCAAAGGCGCTACGTATCTCTAGAAAATGCGTTAAAACGCCCAAAGGAGTTTCCCATCCAAGCTTGGACAAAGAGAATAGAGAGCACACAGATATTCTCCAAATATCTGTGCAAACAAATGAGAAAAAGACTACTAAATATCTTAGCGTCAAACAGAGCAGCGACAAGGGATGATGTTTTTGGCGCCAAACTTAAACAGAGCTGTGACTGGACCGTTGTTGCACGGGTGAGTGTTTGTAAGGCACTAAAATCTAATTTTTCCTACCGGCGCGCGGCGTGGCAGGGAGTATAAAGCGGGAATGAAGTGCGCGCATGCGGGTGCATTTGAGAAGGTTGAAGCATGTTCTTTCTTTATTTGGCATTTTGTTGTTTAAACAACATTGACGAGGACAAAGATATATTATATTGAGAACGATTAATGACGATTTCCTGGACGGAGTGTCAACTTGCTTCCAGAGATTGTTGATTATAACGAAATGTATTATACCGACAATCTAGGTTCGGGCTAAGGAGTAACTGAAAGACAACGCTTTAAATGCACAAATTGTTATTTACTTGGGGTGAAATAAATCTAGTTGGGTTTGACCCCAAACTAACTCAATCATTCTACGAACATGCAGGGTGTTATCACCAAACTACACGGTGAAAAACGAAAGTTAATAAACATATTGAGGTGTTTCCCCAACATTAGCTGTAGCATTTGTTTATGCCAAAATTTGGACCAGTTACACTAGCTGGAAATGGTCGAGTTTTATTTCCAGAATCTTGATAACGCCGAACAAGAAAAATATAGAAAAAATGTTCAGAATAATTGCGGAGTGCCATCTCTATTAACTGTAATTAATATTAGGATGCAGCAGCATCTCCAGTAAATATAAAAAGAACAAAATAAAGAAACGAATAATGATATCTTATTATATTGCTTTATTTTCAAAAAAATATATATCAGATACTGTATCAGAGATATAAGGTATGGACCATAAAATAAAAGAGGTAGTTATGAAACAATTCATAAATTTCCAACTGTACTAAGATGAGAAGATAAAAGTCACAATAGAAATAGCCCGAAAAGGGTTTGTAAAATACTATGTGTGGGCGCGACTGCTATATGAGGTAGAAACTTGGACGTTGAAATCCATAAAGAGATTAGAGACATATGAAGTGTGTCTCTATAGACGCATACTTGGGCGATATACTTCGTGAACTTACCTCAATGTTGAACAGATCTTTCGCCTTGCAAAAGATAGGGAAGCGTTTAAGAAAATTATCGCCAACTTTCGTTAAAGAAGACGACATGTGACAAAGAGTTATGAAACAGTTCAGAAGAACTTTAGATCACTACGGATACCACTATATTAAAATTAGGTCAGTTCAACAATTAAATGAGGAACAAAAAAATCTTGTGGAGCAATATTTACAATTTCCCGTATTGATAATAGGGAAAACTGCCATATTTGGTTCGATGAAATTAAGCAAGCCGTTGAGTCAATTGTTTTTCTAGTACGTTCCTCAACACAAATTTGATGTGGCATTTTAGGGCATAAGGCATTAGGTTAAATTTTTATCCGTTGCAGTCTAAATGGATTAAAATATATGAGACTTTAGGAAAATGAAAGTGGCCACTTTATCAATTAAGTACCATTTCAAACTCGCCAAAATATAATTTGGTAACAAGACGGAGCACCCCCTACCCCATAATAATTATTATCAAGTGTCGATGGATAGATAGTGAATAATCAAATAGCCCGTGAAGTTTCCAGATAGAGCATCCAAGGATGTCTTCCTTTGTGGCTATTTGAAAAATACAATTTATAGAGAAGCAAGTAACAAAATTGAAGAAATTAAGAGAAATAAGAGTTGTAAATGAAACTTATTTATTTTCTTGTTTATGGTTGCTAATAAGTTTTAATACCTAGTAAGTCATTTCCGAATTTAGCAAGCAGAACTTTAAATCTCTATGTTATAGCTAATTTTGTATAATATTGGCAAAAAATTAAGATGAATCAGGCTAACCTGGTAGCAGCAGGTACCTTCCTAAATAGATAAGAAATTAGATCGAAAAATCCTAATATTTCGTAAGTCTAAAACCTTCAATGTTTCGAAAACCATTTAGTTTTGATATGTCATATAAAAATATACAGAAGCTGGTATTTGCTTTGCTTCCTTGAAACACTATGTACACATTAAAACAAAAGCATGGCCGATGAAACCAAACAACTTTCAATCGGAATACTTTCTTCCAATTTCAAAAATAAAAGTGATGTTTCCATTTAAAGAGTTATCTGAATCACCCTATATATAATTTCAGTATGAGATTTAACAGTAAAATAATACCATTATATCAATGAACCACAATTTTTAGTACAGCTTTCCATATAACATTGTTTAACTTTATAACCATCTTCAGATAGTCTTATGCCAGGTTAATTAAGGATTAGAAAAGTTAAACCTTAAGTATGGTTAAGATGGTGCCTATAGATGTATCATCTCAATTTAGTTTTACTGAATATTGTTTATTTTTTAGAGATATCTCTATCTAATTAGAAATTCTCAATAACTGTAGATTCATTGCAAATACTAAATGTATTTAGCTCGAAACTATATTTCGTATTACTTTCTAGAGCAAAGTTCCGTAATTTAATTGAGATACAGCGGGAATTATTCATTATTTTAAATGAATAATAATGAAATATGCGGATATTAACTTGAAAACCTGAAAATTATAAATAAACATTGGTGGTTTTCATCGGTCAAGGGCCGGCGAGGAAATCGCCGATTCCCGGTGAACACCATAGGGTGCGGAGGGTCGAAAGTCGAGGAAGCTAGCGGAGCAAAAAACTAATTTCCGTACTTCACCACTATCAGATAGACAGTTGCCACGTGAAAATAATAAATTATTCAGTTTTAAGCGGAAAAGGTGCGATTGGGAAGACTAACTTTCTCCTTTGTAGATAGATAGATATAACATTATAAATTATGTGAAAAATAACCCTTTTTCGTTTTGATCAATTTTAATCAAGATTATCGTTGTGATAACAACAGAACTATTCTTATAATTTACCTTCAAACACTCTGAAACACGATACTGTGATGAAAAAAGCGGGAATACCAAATAAATAAACACTTCTAAATAAGACAATGTGGAATTATGTACAAAGAGTATGAAAAAACCGTACAGTTAATACATGCTTCCTTTGAACCGCAAATGGATGTGCGTGTCATATATCTCAATAAGTTCTGATTAATTTATCAAGTTCGAGCCTACTGAATTATTGACCAAAGTATATAATATATACGACAAAACCATTATAGATTTGAAGATGTTGAGTTAGTTTCCTTTGCAATCGAATTAATAATAATTTGTCCATCTTCCTCTGCCTCTGTATAATATAATTTACTGAGAGTTACTAATTTGATCTCGCATTAAGTAATTTAATGGCCTGCTAAATTTATAAATATTTCGAATGTGCCAAACTTAGTTTGGCATTAATAGGTTTCATACACTCGATCCTATAATAGGTAAAGTTCATGTAGTTAATAGTGCCACAATTTTTAGATCGCATAAGAAATTCTAATCCAACTTAACGTTTACCGACGTGATCGGGATAGACAGCTATTCTTCATCTTCAAAAAACTGATTAATCATAGATCGCTATAATCTTACCTGTCAGCCATACAAGTAGTGATCCAATCATGTGTTGCTCAACTGCGATTTAGTTTTACTTCAGACTGCCCAATTCAATGCACTAGATTGTAGATTGCTAGTCGTTTCGACTGGTTTTAGCCGCCCGGCACTGCTACCTTTCAGATATTTTGTGATGACTCTACAACTTAATTTGTGTCCATGAGACGTAGGCTTTTTCCAAACGAGTCTATTTTCTTGGAAGGTAGTTGACTCACTTCTTGACGTGATAGCTGTACTCCTTCAAGGTACTTGAGCCTTTTGCAGAGTTGGGTTGAACATTGACAGAATAGATGTTCTGCGGTTTCAGTTGCATTATTGCAAAATCTACATTTGTCATCTTCTGCTTTGCCTATTGCCTTTAGGTGGTATTTTATCGGGCAATGTCCAGTGAACAGTCCGGCGACAGTTTTAATATCTGCTCTGTTCATGTCTAAGAGCTGTTCTGGTATTTTCGCAAAGATGGTGATAAACCATTTCGCCTGTCTTAGTCCTGGAGTGTTTCTCCAGTAGGACGACAGTTGGTCTTTTTCACATTTGTATAGTTCTTGGGTTATATGGCTCTTCATAAGGTCACAGTAGGGTCTGCACCATAATATGGTGTTCCAGCTATTTCTTTCGCAAGGCAGTCTGTGCTTGCGTTGCCCTCTAAATCTCTATGGTCAGGAACCCACATTAAAGTTACCTAGTTGGGTGTTGCTAATTGATTCAGACTAGCTTTGATATGCAAGCTTTTAGAGCCGCCTGGCTGTCTGAGAATATGTAGATGTGCTTTCTGTGGAGTCCTTGTGTGAGACACTCTTCTGCACATATATTTATGGCAAGCACTTCCGCTTGGAAGACAGTTATATATTTGCCTAGCGGTTTGAAAAGCTGATGGTTTGGACCTGAAATGCCCAATCCTGCTCCTTTCGCTAGTTTTGAACCATCTGTGTACCACAGCGATACGTTATCGCCCTGAGGTAGTTATTTACTCTCCCATGATTGGCGCTCATCAATAACCACTGCGAATGGGACATCTAGATCCAACATGACCGTCATTTGGCCATTTGGTTTGCTGGCGTTTCCTAGTTTTATTTCTTCAAAGATGCGCTGGGGACCAGTCAAATCTCCAGGCTTGGAAATCTAACTAACATGGGTGACTACCAGTATACTAGATAAAAGCAAAGTAATTTTCTAGAATATTAAATACATATGCCAAACGATAATTTGGTGCAACCGGCAACTGAAGCGTGTATTTTGAAGCTCAAAATAAGAGTATATGGGGAGTTACAATATTAGCAAAATATAATTCACTGGATTGTTTCAAGAAGTTTCAGTCCCAATGTCCTTCTAGCAGCACTTCGTCCAAAAGCTTTGCCTCTAGAACCATATCCAAAAGTCAGATAGATTATTCGGCTCCTTTTATAAAGGAACTTTTTAAGATATGGTTGTAGATGATCTCTTCTATCAAGATTCTAAAAAACTTCTGTCTAAAGGGTGAAGACCAGCGAAGTAATAATTCCTTATCCTTTAGACTATATCATATTCTTTTCTGCAATGGAATTTGCTAGGATTTCGGTGATGTTTCTTCAAAAAAACTGACATTAAACCGGGTGAAGAGACCCGAATGAATCGATACAATATTGCCAGCTTCTGGTAGCGTTGCCATTCTGGTAAAATCACACATCCAATATACAAGCATTAGCCTTGACATTCAGCTGGAAGCAATGGCTGAGCGGGTTGATGATTATATATGTCCCTAACACCATTAGTGTTACTCTCAACCAACTCAAAGGTTTAATTCATAAAATTCCCACTCCATGTATAGTAGGAGAAGACCTCAGTGCTCACGATATCATCTGGTGATCAAATAACATCGATTGAGAGGGCTGGTTATTCAATCATTTATAGAATTAAACTCCTTATTGTGCATATTGATGGCGCTCCTACATTTGTTAGCTCTGCATACGACGCCTTTTCAGAAATAGAGCGTTCTCTCTGTAATTCGCGTATAGCTGAGCAATATCAGTGGGACGTGCTTGATGATACATATAGCAACGACCACTATGATTTATTAGGTAAACCTCTTACTTGGCAGTATCTAGGCCACGATCTAGGCCAATCCTAGACATATTCAAGGCAGAAGGCGATATCTATAGACATCATTTAAATGCCCAAAGTTGCATCCGCTCAGCATTGAAAATTTTATTGAATTTTTTAATCTAGGCATCAATGACACAGCTCATGAAAAATCATTTGAAATATATAAATCCTAATGGCCTCCTATCTATATGGTCTAATAAATGTAGAACGGCAGTTGGAGAGAGAAAATCTGCCAGTTCAAGCATGATCCTACTATGGGCAAGTTCATTGCATCCAAAAGACTGAGAGCTAGTGCTTAGGGAATAATTGGAGAACCTAAGACGAGGTCATGGAATAACTACGTTTCCTCGATCAATTTAAAAATTGCTTCTCATGAAGTTTGAAATGGGGTTGGTCGTCTTATGGAAACACCTTCCAAGGTAATCCATAGTCTTAAGTTTAAAAATATAAGGATCAGTGGTAGATCAAAAATAGCTGAATGCATTGCTGGAGCACTAATACTTATAGCTATAATTTTTAACATATCAGAAAAAATATTGCCGTAATGTCTCCCTTCAAATTTACACCATCAACTGGGTTTTCTTATAAGTTTCCATTTACTATGGAAGAATGTACATACTCTTTTAGATGTAGCAGAAATTGCGCCCCTGGTTCAGATGTAATTCTTATTCCAAGGATTACAAACCGTCCTGAAAATACTTTGTGGCTGCTACCAAAGTTCTTTCTTTAATGTAATTTAGGATAGGGCTGTTTCCAAAACTCTGGAAATATACTCTACTGCTACCTGTACATAAGCCTGGCACATCACGTTCTCTTGTGGAGAGTTCTAGGCCAGTCTTAATTACTGGTCACATCTGCAAACTACTTGAGGGAATGGTTTTTGGTCTTATGTGGTAAGTTGAGAACAATAAGTTACTGGATTCTAACTCGTTTAGGTTTAGAAGCGACTGATCATATGATGGATCTTAACATTGACGTTCAGTCATCCATGGTTATGAATGAGGGGTAATCTTGCCACTTTCATCTCCACTACCTTTTATATAGATCCTGTCAGGTTGGAATGTCTTGTTTTCTCCTCCTATGTTCAAGATAATGGTCTTCCTTAGGGTTCATCCTTGAGTCCATCCCTTTCCTTCGTAGATAGATAGATATAACATGTGTGTAAAAAATTACACTTTTAATTTTCTAATAATTTCGGAAAATAATGTATCTCAATCCTGAATAAGGTAACTGTCGTGGTAGCAACAGAACTATTCAAGTAGTTTGACTTTAATCACTTTGGCATATTATAGTTAATATAATGGGTAAACCAGAAATATCAAATGAAAAAACATTTCCAGATGAGACAATTTGACATTATGTACAAAGGTTTGAGAAAAAATAGTATATTATGATATAAGTTTATAAGAGGGCCTTTAAAGCACGCGCGACATATTTCAAAACATGACGCGCAGCGGAGTGTTTTGTAAGTCGCAAGGGCTTTAAAGACCTCTTATACACGTATATTACGCTATTTTTTATTACGAATGCGTCATATTCTCAAAAATGTTTTACTTTTTTGAGTTATATAGTTACTATTAGAATAAAGCAATGTTGTTTTTAAATGTGTTCCTTCATTTTGATATATAGCAATTTAAACGGTAGGTAAATATCTAAGTAAAAAAGGTAGATCAAATGTTTTTCTAGCAACCTTTAAAAAAGTAGGCGCATCATAAACATCATTTCAAGCACGCTGTAGCATGCGATAATCGTTGATTATGATGCATGCGTAATAAAAACGTATATTATACACTTACTGCATGCTTTCTTTGAACCGGAAATAGAATGCGTGTCATGTCCCAATAAGTTGTGATTTATTTATTAACTGAATTACTAACCAAGGTTTATATAGGATAATAGCATTATAGAGTTGAAGTTAGCTTTCTTTGCATCTTCGTCCATCTCTGTATAATATACTTTACTAAGAGTTACTATTTTGATCTTCCATTAATGAATTTAATAACTTGTTAAACTTATAAATATTTCGAATGCGCCAAATTCAGTTTGGCACTAATAGATTTCATACACTAGAGTAATGACCTTTATAATGAGAAAGTTAGTTCATGAAAGTAAAGTTCATGTAGTTGATGGTGCCACACTATTTAGATCACTCAAGTTACTCTAATCTAACCAGACTGGCGCGGTCGTTGCCGCAATATCATAACGGATCATTTTCTTACATATTAAAGTGATTACGGTGACGATCAGTTGTATATTTCGGCCAGTTTTAAAAGCCTTTGGTTGTATCGTTGTTAATCAGTGCTTGTTTTGGAATGGATGATCGAGATGAAGCGCTTTTATTTACAGCCTTATGTGAGGACGAAATCAGAGAAAAGCAAGCAGTTTGTTGCTTGTATATATTTATTAACTGTCACTTATGTTAACTAAAACTATATTTTTTAAAGAAAAGAAGGAGAGCTGGGTGCACGAAATAATCAAACACGTAATACACAAGCGAAATTTCATACGTTATAACCTAAACTCACAAAAGTCGAAGAAAGTTTGTATACCAATTTTCCAATGCCAATAAGACGTTATGATTATATGGTAGAACCAAAGAAAACATTACTGTTTTCTATGAGAAAGCTGATTGAAGGAAATTAAAATTATATTCTAGTTTTAGAGAGCCCATAATAACCGCTAAACGTTTAGCAGTTACTTTACGGAAAGAAAAATATTTTATTATTTTATATATTGTGTATTTGAATTTTAGTATTTCAGAGCATATCAAGAAGCAAATATTTATTTAGTTACATGAAAAAACAACCTTATAAAACGAATACGTGAAAAACATCACTAGTCGAAACAAATATTTATAAATTTGTTCGAGAAATACTTTCATATCATGGGGTTGCTTCTGAATGACATGTTTGGGAATTATTTCGGACTTCTATCTTGGTATCGTACCGGATAGGACTGGCTGGTGTGCCCAGAAAGCGCACTGCGAATTTTCCATCGCGATTTTCGGATCCTATTGCGTATTATTAGGCTTGCTTTTCACATCTTTCGTGATCAGTAAAGGCCGCATAGAGCTCTTTGTAGTAAATTTTTCAGTTTCCGGGGACGGACCCCCGGCTTTTAAAGCCATAAAAATGGAACAGGACGACGATTGTGCGTCCCTGCAATCCGTTGCCATTAAGTCTAGTGCACCCAGCGATAGAGTACTTGACAAATGTAGATATATTCACAGTAAACTCTCAAAAAATACTGAAAACTGCGCTGTGTGCGCTAAATCACACGCAGAACTACAGAGCGTCACGGGGAAAAGTACAACTGCAATCATCCCCCAATTAAACCTGGCAATCGATCATTTAAAGGCTTTTCATCAGCTCAAGCCTTCCTCCAGCACCATTAGGAACGTGAAATCAAAGATTGATACAGGAAGAAGCGGCAACAAAAAGAGCCGCAAAGAAGAGCCCCTCGATATGGACGTGTCCAACGAGGAGAGCAGGAAGAGGCAGGCACAGAGTCCTCTCGAGAAAAGCCTAGCCACTAGCGACCAAGAGAGTAGAGCACTCGACGATTCTGCTCTCCTGGTATCTGAAAGCGAGAAGGAACCTTTTAAAATGCCGTATAAAACCATAGGCTTTAAAAAGAACGTTAGGGTAGTCAACCTTAACTTTGGCGAACCCTCAAAGATTGCAACTCAAAATAGATATGAGGCGCTGTCCGACTTAGAAGACGACAGCAGCCTCATATCTACGTCGGTCGAAAACCAGGCGAAGAAACCTCCAACCCGGACTAGCTCAAGGCTTAGAAAAAAGGCGCAAGCCACCCTCAAGGTAAAACCCGGCCCGCCACCCCCGATTGTCCTGCAGGGCAAAATAACTAGCCACAAAAAACTGCAGGATGATATGCACCGTCTGCATATAGACAAGTTCGCTATTAAATACGCGAAAAACAGCACCATAATTTACATTGACCAAGAGAAGGACTGGCAGGTATTCAAGCGCAACTGCGACAGCGAAGAGCTTAAATACCATTCATACGCAGAGCGAAACCAAAAAACTCGAGCTTTCGTTCTACGGGGGTTGGATGGAGACATTCCAATCGCCGAAATCAAAAGGCAGATACAAGATGAGCATGAATTAGCCACTAAAAATGTCTTTCAAATGCGGAAAACGCAGGTGCCACTGTACTTAGTAGTGTTTGACGCCACAGTCACACTCAAGAAATTACAGCAAGAAGTGAGAACCCTCATGAATATAAAAATTTCATGGGAAAATCGCCGCAGCTCCAAGCCCATCATGCAGTGCCGCCGCTGCCAGGGGCACGGTCACTCAATGACCTATTGTAAGAGGGATTTTAAGTGCTCGAAGTGCGGTCAGGGGCACGAAATTACTTCATGCACCTCTGACACTGTCAGGTGCGCAAATTGTGGCGGTCCACACCGGTCAATCAACCCTGATTGCCCGCTCCAAAACCATCCCTAAACAGAACTTCGTTCCTGCTCCCTTGCCCGCCACGCCGGCCTGGCAGGGGCAAGGACGACAACATCCAGGCCGGGGTATAAAACCAAGTCACCCCCCCCAGAGACAACAGCAAGAGAGACGGCCACCTGCCAAACCGGTTCAAGCCAACTACGAAGCCGACTTCCCAAACACTTTGGGAGCCGCCCCTCAGCAGGCACCTGCAGATCAGAGGCCAAACAGGGTAGGTACCACCCCAGCAAACATAACTGACCATATATCTAATCTACATAATGTTGTCAGCGAAATAAATTCGCTTATCAATATCTCTGAATTGTTCTTCGCATTAGACGAATATTGTTCAATGCTGAAATCATGCAACGGCGACAAGATGCGAATAATGCAAGGAACAATTCAATTTTTCACACATGAAATTAATAAGTACAATATATAATTGATGATCCTATTTTCCAATGTTTGTCATAAATGTATTGTCCTGGAATTGTAACGGTATCAGGCAAAAACTCGGTGAATTTAAGCATTTTTTGTATAGTTCCAACTTTCAGGTTGTTTTTCTACTCGAAACTTTTTTGCCAGCAGACTTTTTGCTAAAAATCCGAGGGTATACCGTCGAGAGGCTCGATAGGCGTGCCCGCGGAGGAGGAGTGGCCTGTCTGGTGCATAGGTCGCTGAGATATAAAAGGAAATCTCGCCTAATCTCGCGCATTGAATACGTGTCTATCGAACTAGACGGCGGCCTATGCATCACCGGCGGTTACGCTCCACCAGCACTGCGGCTAACCCAAAATGACTTCACCGTTTTTCTAGAGCCCGGCAAGAAGTCACTTTTAATTGGCGACTTTAATGCCAAACATGTCGAGTTTGGCGATGCTTATACGACTCACAAGGGCACTGTTCTGAGAAACACGTTAGAAAACAACCTGGAAATCCTGTATCATCGAACAATTTACCCAACCTTCCATAGTGGAAACCGGTCTTCGTTCCTGGATGTAGCAATGACCCGGGGAATGGCAGGTGTTGCGTTGCCTAAAGTCATTAGCAACTTTAATTCGGATCACTTGCCAATTAAGATGAGCCTAAGTAACGCTAGGCGGCCGGAAGCCTATGGGACTTATATATCCTATAAAAATCTGAATTGGCGAGTGTTTCGACAAAGGCTAAACGAGGCAACTGTCATCCCGCGGCAAATTGAAACCATCCAGGAGCTTGAGACAGAAGTTGACACTCTAACCCGCAATATCCGGCACGTCAGAGACGCTCTATGTCCTGTAGTCAGGAAGAAACCATTCGTGGAAACTCTTCCTGACGAAATCATAAACCTAATCAGTTTCCGGAATCGAATTCGGCGCAGATGGCAGAGAAATCGCGCTGCAATTGACAAGACCAGGGTCAACGCTCTCACGGACCAGATCAGGGAGAATATCCGAAAATACAGGGAAGCGGCCTGGATGAAGTTTGTGAACGAGCTCGGCACGGACGACGGTTCCCTATGGAAGCTTGCGAGACAGGTTAGGGGAGGCCCAGTTCAAATTCCCGCCATTTCACACAATGGCGAGGACATCCTTAATGACCGTGGGAAAACTGAGGCCTTCGCTGACTTTCTTGAGAGCGTACATGGGGAAATACCGGACACCGTGCCATTGCACGCTCAAATCACAGAGGAAATAAGGCCCTTTAAAAAACGATATCCTATTCCGCCCCCTGTAATGGAGAAACTCCTGGTTACCCCGTCTGAGCTTCGCAGTGCTCTCTGTCGTCTGCCAAAGAATAAGGCTCCGGGACCTGATACAATCCCTAACCTTCTCCTTAAAAACATCCCTACCAAAACCTTGATTCAACTAATGCATATTGTGAACGCTATACTTCGCCTACAACATTTCCCCAAATCCTGGAAGATCGCGTACGTGGTACTGTTCCCCAAACCCGGGAAAGACCTTAAGCTTACCAGCTCCTATAGGCCTATTTCTCTCTTGAATACATTGAGCAAACTCACCGAGAAGCTCTTATTGCCCAGGATGAACAGGATAGCCCTGAACCGTCATGTACTCCCCCGGGAGCAGTTCGGTTTTCGCAGCGAGCATAGCACTTGCATGCTTGCTGCGAAGATCGTGCAGGATATATATGACGGATTCAACATAGGGCATTGCACATCCCTATTACTCCTGGACATTGAGAGAGCTTTCGACCGGGTATGGCATGATGGCTTGCTGCATAAGCTATTCATCAAGCACAGCTTCCCTTTGCACTTCGCAGCGCTATTAGAGTCGTACTTGGCCGGTCGCGCCTTCTCGGTGCGTATTGGTAAGTCCTTCTCATCCCGGAGAAATATTAGGGCGGGGGTGCCTCAGGGAACGGTACTATCGCCACAGCTATTTAGTTATTACATAGCAGATCTTCCCTCCCACCCTGAAACGTCCTTAGCGTTCTACGCGGACGACACAGCCCTCTATTCCCACTCCTACACCGCGCAGGAGGCGACAAATAAGTTAACCGCACATATGGAGTTAATAACTCAATTTTATTCCGACTGGAAGATACGTCTTAACCCCGGTAAAACGGAGTTGGCCGTGTTCGCCAGAAAATTCACCAACATAGAAACCGCCCCTATCCTAGTCAACAACATCCCCATTCACCCTAAAAATCCTGTAAAGTACCTGGGAATCATTCTTGATTCAAAGCTCAACTTTAGCAAGCACATAAGTCATGTGCACGTCAAAAACAGGGACGCCCTGCAAAAGTTGAAGCCTTTGATCAGGAATGGTTCCTGTCTCAGCCCCTCAAATAAACTCATCCTTTACAAATCCATTATTAGGCCCTACCTGACGTATGGTGCACCGGTTTGGTGTTCGGTGGCCGACACACACCTCAAAAGACTGCAAATATTGCAAAATAGACACTTAAGGGCTGTTTTCTCGGCGAGTCGGTACACTAGAATACGGGACTTGCACGCCTGGGCAGGTATTGATTACATCAACGAATATGTTGATAAAATGGCGTGCAAGTTTTATACATCTGGAATACTCGGCTCGCCGAGAACTGCCCACATTGCAGATTTGAGGTTTGAGTCGGTCGGCAGACCCAAACACGGTCCCATACACCGAAAAACGTCAATCTTCTTCCAGGCGCCACGGCCGCCCGAATAATGGATTTTCCCATCACCCCTCATCCCTAAAACTCACCCCTATCCACCCCTTCAGCGCCCCTGGGGTCGACACGAAAATGCCGATACCAGGAGCACAGAAGTTGGACATCCCGAAATCGTAGTCTATCGCGGCCCGGGGTATGCCCCCCCCATCGCGCTGAAAACGCGGTGGGCGGGGCATGTCAAGGGACCTCGACGGACTATATATACGGTCAAAAATCCGAACCACAGCAGTCTTAACACTGCTTTCGAGTCGTCTCCATGCTCCCCTGCTCCGGTAGGCGAAGTATGGTCTAGCGCACCGAGACTATGCCTGATATCAATGTTGCAATTCTCACCTCACTGAAGCTAGAATAACCTAGCTTCCTACCTTTCTACCCTATGTGTATGAATGTGTGTGTTTGTCCCGTATATGTGTGCGTATGTTATACCAAAGAATCGTGAAATGGGGTTTTTCCCACTGTTTTCCCCATGTTACTACCCCTCATCTATCCTTACCCCGGAAAATAAGTCATCAGTTCCATTGCCATCCGTGTTGTACTTATTAATTCAAAATTTCTGAAAGGCAACAGCCTAAGTAGAATAGTTACTTGCTGGGATGGTACCTTACTGCTAGCCGAAACATGGCTAGGGCTTAACATCGGCCCATTTTGACTGTACACTGCGTGCTGAGAGGTGTCTGAGGCGCCTGTAGGGCGCTCGTAGCCTATCTGTAACAATGTGTCGTGAAAAATATAGTTATGTATAGTAGTTTAAGGTATATGTAATCATTGTTAACTACCATATTAATAAATGTTGCTTGCTTGCTTGGGAATTATTTCATTCTGGCCGTGAGGTGACAGCATTATAATAAAGGGGCGAATTTGAAAGCTTATTTCCTGTTTAACATTTTGTAGAGATTCTCTGATATGAATTTGCGGGAGAAAGCGTATAACATTTGGTGCCAGAAGTAAGTTGACGGTAATGATGAAGCAGCTGTAGTTTCTTCTATAGTCTGACGTCTTGCAGATAATTTTTAAATCGTTTTAGCATATCCCAGAAATAGCAAATCAAGATCGTCATAGGTCATACCTTTTAAATTGTTACATTTATTTTTTAAATATGGTAAAACCTGGAAAATGGATCTTGTATAAAATTTCATTTAGGTATACGATGACTGCGGTGCAATATTTGTAGTGAGTGGAGAGAAGCGTTCGATTTTTCAACAATATTTACGGATGGCCTAGACAGAGCTACATCAGAATTATTTTTGTGCGTTTTGCTTTATATTCGTTCCTCCTCCTCCTGATTATTTTAAGTGCGTTCATTACCTGTCGCCTCCACATTACGTGCTATTAGAGTACCCTGAAAAAAAAAACGGCTTCAAAGCAGACAGTTGAGTAGCCCAAAGCCAACTTTTATATTGATTAATATATTTGACTTGCTGAACCCTGTATGGGTTTTTTAGATCTAATATGTTTTGCGTGGCAATCGCAAATATTTTTCCTTTTTTTTTCGCTTTATCGCCTAAAATATTTATTAGTTTTAAATAATTTTACAATCTCAAATACATCTGGAAAACGTGTACGTGTGACAGTTTTGCCTAACGTCACTTTCTTTATATTTTTAAGTTCCTTGCTACTGGAAGTCGTTTAAAAATTATCGGTCACAGCTATTGAATTGAATTTACGACCGTGTGCGAAATTATTAATGAAGTTGCCATGCATTATGGAAACCTGTAGCGTATTTATATGCCTGAATCTTCTACAGAATTATGGGAAAAACTAATTTCCGGATTTGGGAGTTCATGACAGTTTCCAAGCTGTCTCGGAAACATAGATGGGAAGCACGTGACCATCATCAAATGGCCGAGTCGATATTAGGTATCGACTCCAATTATTACAGTTAACTTCCAAATACGATTTAATTTGCCTTCAGGCTGCACAATTCGATGTGTTAGCCGTTAGCCAACAATAATAATAATTAATGGATTATTATTTCTACATAAGTAATTATCAATAATATTAAAACAATTTATATAACTTGTGCCAATTTGGATATTAGCTAATTCACTATCTAGACTACTAAATACACATGCCAAATAATATTTTCGTCCAACTAAAATGTATATTTTGAGGTGCACAATAAGAGTTTATGGGAAGAAAAAAATCCGTAAAATATAATTCATTGGATTAAATCAAGCGTTTTCAGTTAATGCTACAATAAGAAACTGAATCATACCCAATTAAAATTTATTTGAAAATCTGAAAATTCTGTCATCAAAATCCTTGGTTAATTACCTCTTTTTCTGCGTGAGTTCTGTATTTATATACCGTCATATGGTTCAGGATAAAGGAAACAGCAAAACGAGCCAAATTCAATTTTGATTTGCTTTTAATATCCAACGTTAAAAACGAGGCCACTCGCAAAGACATTATCGAAAACAGTAAATCATTTTAAGCGGTTAATTTCCTCCTAAAGCATAAGAAAAGATAGGAATAAACAAAATGCTTATTTTCCTATGATGTAGGGACGCCTGGACATTTGTTTGGTCTGAATGATTAATGATAGCCAGTTTGTCAAAGGTGGACAGTGTAAAAAAGTATGTTAAGTACCGAGAACAGGATGTTCTCAATGCTGGACGATAGTTAGTTTTATTAAATTAGATTTGATGATATAAAGCCTATAAATTCTGCAGATTCCTACTTTTTTTTGCATTACCGGAAAACTTCTTTACACGGAAATGGATCTTTTCGGTTATGTGAAGACACGCGAGCCTACAATGGATTTTGGATATTAAGCTACATTAAAAACATCCATTTGGGTTTGGGGTCGTTATATCTTTATGACTATGCGCCATAGATCTTCGTGTTTCCTGTCTAAGTATTTATTATATTTTTGCAAAAATGAGAAAAAAGAGTAATGAAATATTGCAGGCAAATTATATATGCGGAAAAATCTAAAACTAAAGCATTTATATCAGAACATAAAAAAATGATTTTCCACGAACTTTTTAGACGATTGACTTAAACCTGTGGAAATGTTATTAAAGTCAGCAATACAGTCAGAAGTACAGAAGTCAGTCAGAAGTACAGCAGTGTGTTATGTTTGTTTTTGATGGTTTTTAATGTTGTAATTGTGCACATAATTATATTTTCCATGTTATGTTTTTTTTGGATAAGAACGTCAAAATGTTTAATGATCATAGAAAACTTCTGCTGAAGAAGAAGCCTTGAAAAAGACCGTAATAAATGGTCGAAACGTCGGCAAATTTCGAATAAGGAAGTTTTTGTTATAAGTCCTATACCCACAACTTTACATACATTACATTTCTAATGAAATTTCTTTACGGAAAAAAATACATATCAAAATATTATAAACGCATTATAAAAATGCAATGTAATTAGATACTTCTACAGGGTTATCCAACGAGGACTAGACAAGGCGATTTTTTTACTTTCCCTGTACTTTTATAAAAAAAAAAACTGTATTAGCCATTTTATGTAATTTTCTCCCTCGAATTCGGATATGTTCAGCAAAAAACAATTGAACATCAAATAAAAGTGCTATTTTTTAAAATGGAACACCCTGTATATTACTACATTTTTGGGCTCTCTAGAAAAATCTAAACACATTTTATGTATAATATCCTAGACCTATCTTTACTTAGCTGTTTACCAAATATCGACAGTTGAAAGTCGGGTATTTTGACACTTTGACAGGCTCTAAGATCTAAACCGCACAAGATCAAAGAAAACGGTTTGCACCTATCTTAAGTTTTCATAAACTATCGAATGACAGTATCTTCGAATTTAACCTGCGGATGAAATTAACCGGAACTCCTCCGGTTAAATTCAAAGTTACTATCATTCGATAGCTTATGAAAACCTAAGGTAGGAATGTGCAAACCATTTTCTTTGATCTCGTGCGGTTTAGATTTTAGAGCCTGTCAAAGTGTCAAAATGCCCGAATTTCAACTGTCAATATTTGGTAAACAGCTAAAGATAGGTATAGGATATTATAAACAAAATGTGTTTAGATTTTTCTAGAGAGTCCAAAAATGTAGTAATATACAGGGTGTTCCATTTAAAAAAATATCAAAGTGACCCCTAGCACTTTTATTTGATGTTAAATTGTTTTTTGCTGAACATATCCGAATTCGCAGGAGAAAATTACATATGATGGCTATTTCAGTTTTTTTTTATAAAAGTACAGGGAAAGTCAAAAAATTGCCTTGTTTGTAGCTTTTTAACAAACATTAATCAATAGTTAAGAATTAACAACTTTCTAATGAAATTCCTTTGGCTCGACCTTTATTATGCAATCGATTGCCTCCCGCAATTCTAATTCAGATATCTATTTGTTACAAATGCCGATACTGATTGGGCATATTGCTGTATTATCAAATAATTTATTATTCTTGCTATCTCATCAATAATTTTGTCCCCACAATTATTTCGATAATCTTAGAAAATTCTGATACTTCTTTCATATATCATCGATTGATGAAATCGTTTATTTTTGCCTAAAATAAAAACAAAACGTGTACCAAATTTTGACGAAGAAAAATTGCTTTCTCTCTCTGTGATGTGTTTCTTGGCATGTTGGTCAAATATAACTCACAGTTTTGAAGCTGGAATCAGATTTGTTGCAAGAATTGTCTCCTACATTGTTGCACCGAAATAAAGATAGTTTATTTTTATTCTTAGTAGAGAATCTTATTTATTTTTAAGATCTGCCTTATTTCGTTTGGCAATCCACCTCAACACAAAATAATTTAATTTTGAGACACAGGGAGGATAGCTACTGAATTAGATTTGGTATTAGATGATTATTTCAGGAAAGAAATACTGCTCTCCTCCGGAAAAGAAAACTATTTTTGCAAAACCTAGTAAGTTTTGAGTTGAAGGAGTTTGAAGTCTTCCTTCGTAGAAAGGGTAATCCTGTTTAACTAGCAAACAAATATCGCTTTTCTTCATTGCCGCAGAACTATTTATCAAACTCGATTGTGCTCGAAATATATGCAGATTTCATTAATTATGTTTCCGGTACAGAACAGACGGCCTTCGTAAGGGTATGTGTAAATAGTGCCAACGTCGTTACGGTGCAAATATGTACACATAGAAAATAATTTTCTAAAGGTCAGTTGGTTTAAGCTTGCTGCTCCGGCTGCATACAAAACAGAATCTTTGCCTTTATAGCTGAAATTCCGGAGCTATTAATTTCAAATAATTAGCATATATATA
>JAEQML010061045.1:0-26287 GCA_016904865.1 Pissodes strobi | reverse complement strand
TATTCAAGTCCTCTTTTATAAAAATGTCAAGGAATGAAAAATAATTAATTCTTTTGGTTTTATAGGGTCTTTTTGGTGGTCTAGTTCTAAGCCAAGCTATTGTGGAATTGTTGAGAAGAATCATTTCAGAGGTCTACTTCTAAGACAAGCTACTGTGGCATTTAATTCTCAGTCTATTTAGAGCCAATTTCGAGACTTATGTGTTGTGTGGCCAACCAACTAGCTTTATGTGAACCGGCTCAAGGCAAGAGCTAAGCTTAAGTTAAGTTAGTTTTAAATCTTTCCTTCTCTTATTTCTTCTTCTTCTTGCTGTACCTGCCTTTCTATTAGTAATATATTAGCTTCTGAAATAATAAGTGGTAAAACCAGTGTGATTATATTACTTTCTTTATTTTGACACCCACCTGAATTGGCTTGACTTGAGGTGTTCAAGGCGATCCTTTGTTCCAATCCAATTTCTTTCAAGTAAATTAAATCTGGTGGCGCTCAATGTTTAATTAACTTTGTTACCTCGGTTAAACTCAAGTGTACGTTTTATTATTAATAACCGAGAACACTTCAGGTCACTAAAAAAACTGTAACAGTTTTTAGGCTTATACAGGGTAAGTATTTGATATACTCTCGGGAGCAAATAGGAAAGGTAAAAATAACCCTAATTTGTTATAGAAAAAAAAAATCATAAAGTGCCCCTTAATGGAGATACGTAGCCTCAAAGATGTATCTGGCGATTTATCTCTTCGACTCTGCAGTATAGTCTACATAAGATATTAAAATTTGATTAAATTATACAAGTCGGTTTAAAAGTTATAACCTAAAAGGTAAACAGCTCTGAATCTAAGTTTAGAGGCAGGGATTTTTTTCTATGAAAAATTTCAGTTATTTTGACCTCCCTTATGCATTTCTGAGAGATTATACCATATACCTACCCCTTTAAGGCTCTGTATCCCCGTTTAAAAGCAGGGATTTTATCTATGAAAAATTAGAGTTATTTTGACCTTTCCTGTGCTTTCGAGAGTATGCCCTATACTTACCGGGCATCCTGTATATTGACGAATATTTAAGTCGGAAAAATATATCCGAAATTGTGTTTCTTCTTCTTTAATTTGCATTTTTTATTAAATTCGCCATTTTTTTTCTCGAAATTTTTGAAGAATATTTATTATGCATTAGTGTATTCCAATATTCAATCTTTAATTTCGATTTGGGAATCAGCGATCTCCAAAGTATTGAGGCCGTTACACACCTCGGTGGCTATACAATAGGTCCACCTCGACCTATCCATCAATAACCAAAAGTGTGATAAGTGCTGACAAACTAAATTGCTAAAATGGGGCGGTGCACCATCATGTCATGCATAGACCACATCTGATTTGTAATTTCTAAGGACACGTTTTCTAATAAACCGTTAATATTTTGTTGCTAGAATAGCAAAATAGCAAGTACATGGCTCTGTTTAATTTGTCTTCAAAAAACAACGCTTTTTCAATAATCCCCGTCCACATGTTAACCATGAACCTATGTTGTTCCTTTGTCTGTAATATTGCATGGGGACTTTGTTCATGCCCGATATGCAAATTATGGCTATTTATCACTCCGTCTCTATTGAAACAAGCTTCGCCCGTGTACAAAACAATAATAGTGAAATTCGAATTTTTCTTAAATCGTTGCAAAAACCAATTTTAATTGTCTCCTGCAGTATAATCAGCGAGATACATGGCATAGAGGTAATAAGGATGTAGCAGTTGTTCTCGAAGAATCTCATAAACGACCCAATTTGTCTGGAATTTTCAACAATTTCATACAGAATTTCCTCCTGTCACTGAGGGCTGCTTGCTTTTCTTGGTGAAACTTCTTAATTCGATGTGGCAAAAACTTTGTAAAATGAATTATGAATAGATTAGCTAGTTTTAGCATTTTTTTTTATTTCACTTGACTTTTAAGCTTTTTCTCTTAAGCCACGATCAACCCTTCCAAATTTCTTCGAAACGGTAAACGTCGATTTCGAAATGTATCAGAACAAATTCTTCTGCCCTCCATACAATTACCAAGTGCTTGTCCATAAATTAGGTGCATGACAGTATGTTCGCTATAGGAATAATGCTCCATTGCTTAAGTCTTGTGTGCTCAATCAATAAGATAATTTTGGAAATTATTATTAATGTCATATTGTTAACCAAATAAAAATGACTGAGGTTTTACTGTAGACATTTTGAGTTATTATTTCAATAACCTGTTATACAAAAACTTTATTTTTTAGAACCGGTTAATTTTATCAAAGCAAATGTAGAGTCCCTTTTTAAAAGAGGAATAACCAATATATTTAAAAATAAGTTTTCAGTTCTGTAAAATGACACGTGTCAAAATGTTTGGCCCGACGATTGTGATTTCCCTGACGATATAAAGAATCTACTGTAGTATCGTTTTATGGGTCCTCAAGTCCTACATAAAATTTTAAAACTTCATTAAATTATATTGGAAAAATATATCCGAAATTGTGTTTCTTCTTCTTTAATTTGCATTTTTTATTAAATTCGCCTTTTTTCCTCGAAATTTTTTGAAGAATATTTATTATGCATTAGTGTATTCCAACATTCAGTATTTAATTTCGATTTGGGAATCAGCAATCTCCAAAGTATTGAGGCCGTTATAAAAACTTCAAAATAAAATTTTAAATCTATTTAAAAGCTGCCTTACTTATACATATAAACAAAGCTTATACCCAACATTAAAATTATATAACCCAAAAGGATATTTTAGTATAAATTTGTATAAATCGAAAATATGCATATTCATTAGTTATGTGATGCTGACAGGAAAATGTTCAAATTTAAAAATTAGAAATATCACTTCATTACATAATATACACACACGTTAATAGATTTCGTTTTTCAATGTCTCTCAAATGCATTAATGAGTCATTCTAAACTTGAATACCATCACGTAAAGAACATCTTTTACCAAAGTTACTCTTAATTTGGGTTACCTCTACACTCGACATAAGAGTAATTTTGGTAAAAGATCCCTTTTACATGATGGTATTTAAGTTTACAATGACTCATTAAAACATTTGAGAGATATTAGATAGTAGTTTATATTGACTGTTGTACTATTTTGTAATGTATTTCGTTCTATGCATATTTGCCTATTGTTTTCATATATATTTATTTTTGTTATTATTAATGTTCAATGTATTATTGTTTCCTTGTAATCAACTTGCAAGTTGGTTATGAATGAATGCATGCAACTTAAAAACGAAGTCTCTAATTGAAAACAAGTTTTTAATTAGCAGTTTAGCTTAATATGACTCTTAATATGTTCCGCAAACCTCAGATGCACATTCAGCAATAATTCCAGCCTTCTAACATCAGACCAACATTATACTGCCGTGACCTGCTTTTGGTTTGTTAGATTTTTATATATATTTATATCTTTGCGAGCGGTTTCAAAAATGAAATAGTACAGGACCTTTTTGAGCAGGTGACAAGATTTATTTATGTTATGTGGACTCGCCTTTGCTTTTTGTATAAGAAGGTGTATATATGCCACGTAAGGAGAAAAGAAAAGACTGATAACTAATTATAATAAATGTGGTTTATTACACTAAGAAATAAATAGATGTTATAAGCCTGAGATATGTTACTAACTTGATATATGTTTACACAATGGTTGAGGTACATTTGGTATGTAGTATTGACGATAGAATGCTATTAAAATTTATAGATCGACATAGTCTAATCAGTTACTGGATTATTAATTAATGTTATTATAAGCACAATGGCTACATGCATATAGTTATTATAATCAATTACCCCACCACAATATGACCAGCCCTTTCGGACGTACGGTTTGCCCTATATCATAGCTAAATTGGAAAGCAATTTCGCTGAAGCACTGATATTAGTTTAATAAGCGTTTCGCTACTTATGTAGTTAGAAGAAAAGATCATGTACTTGGGGATTTTGCGAGTTAAATTATTTGAGATAATAAAATAGATTTAAATTAGTTTGGGCTTTCTCTAGATAAATTAAAAAATTAAGAAATTTACCATTTTGTCATTAAGAAGATGAAATAAAAGTTTGCTATTTCTGTAGGGTAAGTGCGGCATAAGCCATAAGCTAAACCAAAAATAAAACTAAGAAACATATGAAAAGTAAAACATTTTATTCATATCTAGACTAACCTATCAAACAGTTAAGCAAAGTACTCAAATTTTAAATATTAAAAAAAAAAACGTGAAAATAAACTATAAAATGAAACGTAACGTAACTTTTAACAGAGTTATTGGTAATATGGACCAGGGTGTGTCAAATATGGACCAGGTGGTTCGTTTTCAACACATTTAAATATTAACATATTTAGTCGCAATACTCACAGTATTTGGTGTATAGTAGCTTATTTATAATATAATTTCAGCAGATCAGCATTACAAGGATAGAGAATGCCCTTTTAATTTTATTATAAGCAATGCATCTACTACTCTTTTAAATGGATTTGGCATCAGCATGAGTTCTTCTATTGGAACTTTCGTCTGAACTGTAATTTGGAACGAACGCCCTGTCGTCTTCTGAACCTGAAGAGAAGTCATCAGTTTTCTACTTATTTTGTTTCAATATCTGTTTGCTGTTGCTGCATTACATGCTTTCTTAATTCGTGCATTTTTCTTTTTCCCTCTTTTTCCTAAGTTGCTTTTTTTGTCGTTTAGTCTTGTAATTGTCATGTAATAAAGATACAGCTATTTTAAGTATAGAGTGATGAAGTACGTGTCAATTGGAACTGGCTTGTAAATTCCCAAGACCTGAATCCTATTGAAAATGATTTGGATTCTTTAAAGAGGCGTGCTAGGAATTCCAAGCCTTATTCAACCTTGGAATGGAAAGACATTCCTTGCCAACAATTTAGTAATTTAACTAAAAGTGTTCCGAAGAGGATAGAAGACTGTATCAGCGCTGGTATTAATAACCCTTAATAATAATAGATTGGACAACGTTAATGTTTCCATTTCTTGCGTTAATTTATTCTCGGTGATTGTTAAATTAAATATGTTTTTACCGTTATAAAACCACTTAAATGAATGTGAATTGATTGATTTCACAGACAATAATACATTGTTTTGTGTATTAAATTAAACTATTCCATACATTTATAATAATTATTGTGCTATCATTATTCCTTATTTTTGTATTTGGCAAAAATCAAATGGCAGATTTCCCAGCTTAGTAAGTGATGCAAACAAATATGTTTCCAAAACACCTGAAATAAAATCATCAGCGAACACGTTTATAAACCATGATGACAGTTGGGTGGGCGGGACTTAGACGGTTTGTTTACTATTGTCTAATATTTTATCCCACACATGGACCTCCGCTCGCTTCGCTCGCCCCGGGGGGCAACCAGGCCCATCTAATCCAAATTTACAAAAAGAAACAAACATAACTTTAAAATAAAATTAAATAAAACACGACGTATCACAAGCACAGCATCTAACCTCTGCACCACAAGGCCAGTTGGCAGCAATCCACTGGCCCATTAAGACATTATTTGCCTTTTCGACTGACGCGCGCGCACTTAAACACAATGGTCATTATGGTTTATAACCATGTAGCAGGGTCAATCTGGGGCTTAGGGTGAAACAAATTAGTAACAAGCCGATCTCAGCGGGAATGTTTAGATAATAACCTCCTATTTAACCTCCCAAAAGTCCCATTCGGTCCCAGTGAGGGAAGGTTGAAAGAAATGGACGCCATCTTGGAATTTTTTGTTTTTTTACAATATCTCTGTTTCCGTAACTTTTTTCGAAAAAACTTGAAAAACATTTTTTGTACAGAATAAAGTTCCGAATATTTTATCTTTATACATATTTTCTCTAAAATGAGTAGTAACAGAGACAGATCTATTTTTTAAACTCTCTTTTGTACATTTTCCAACTTTATAACATTTCTTTGCGCAAAATATTAATTATATCCACTTAAACGACTGTGTAATAATAATAGAAGCAAGTCGGTAAGTTCATTATATACGCGGCGGCGGCGCCGGCGACTCGCAATATTCAAAAACTGCTTATACGACGCCATCCAGAGTGTCGTCTTCCTCCTCATCCGCTAAGAAACAGTAGTTTGTGCAACTGATCCCGTAACACTGGCCACACTTAGAAGAACATTTAAGTCCCAGTTTCCTACAGGAACAGTTTTTGGAGCATTGACTTTCTTTGCAATTGCAAAAAATCAATTTTAATAGGTCAGGGGGCGCTACATCTTGTTTGCATTGTACAGGTATTAGGTTACCTTGCTTATCCTTTTTTCCACCCATACTGCAGAGGGTCCAAGTCGTTGCCAATCCATTCTTGAATCTAAAAAACATAACATATTTGGAAAAATTCATTATATTTTTACAATTGGGTACCTGAAAATATGTCCTGAGCACATGTTGCTGTGCAGAGTCTTCAGTTGGGGGCAAAGTGGCCAAATTAAATGTAGAGTCAAGTCCTTGTCTTGATGCGATTCTATTGTATGAAATATACCTCAAAAGGTTAATATCATTAATATGTCTTGGACAGCGATACAGCTTCAAAATAAAATTTAATCCCCACTGATATAAGTCACTTTTTCCTGCATTTGTATCCAAAAATATGTCGAAGTTTTGAGAGGGATCGTGGTCTTTCTTCAGTAGCGACAGACATATTTTTTTGGATTTATTAAATATAAAAGATGTAGTGTCACAACCTAATATGGCATGTAAAAACAATATGTGTTTCGTCACAGGTCCCAGTTTGTCCTGTACGTCACATATCTTTGATATTTTGTCACCTTTTGCTGCTTTTCCCGGACGAAGCATGGATATGTTTTTATTTTTTGAATGATGTATAAGCAAAACCATTATATCGGTGTCCTCTGAGACAACTGTGACGTGGTTTCTTAACATGGATAGTTCTACAGCTGTTAAGGCGATGAGATAATCAGCATCCCTCTCCGCTTGGTGCACAGTTATACCTACGTCTTGAAAATAGGATCGAAGGGTCTTTATAAATTGTGTTTTGTTTTGGCTGTTCTTTAGAAAATCCTCCTGTGCTACAATTACTGAAGCTTGGGCATGCATGGAAATTTCTATGCTCCCCTTTGATCTGCATTGTTGTAGACTGTCTTTGGTAGACATAGTCTTTTCACAGTATCCGTCGAGGACTATGACACAATCCTTGTTATAGTTCTGGATCACATAACTTACATATTGGAGAAAGATATCATTATATGTGGCAGGTTTTTGCCATGAGACTTTATGCAAAAGAAATCCTCCGTCGATAACGTAAACAGCATCTGACTGAAAACTACTTTCGGGATTATGAATCTTATCAAGTTCTTGGAGCAGTTGAGATTTTCTTCCCCTTGTCAAATTACCATCTTTAAAAAGTGACAAAGGGTATGGCGATAATTCAAATTTGAAACAATGTTTTATTTCTTCCGGTGTCTTATTTGAACAAATTATCCTGTTAAAAAGTTGCATAGGGTTTAAGTCTACATATATATTGGTTATTTTGATCCGACTGTTCATGGAAGCAAAATTTTTTATATTTCCCTTTCTTTTGCATTGAATATCAGTAATTTTTTTTCCCATATGACTATTAAAAAGGACTTCACCAATTTCCTGAGCCCTATGACAATTTACATCAGAAGAAGCAATTATTCGTGTTGAAATCGACAAAAACTCTGAGCACTTAAAGGTGTTGTGATCTTGAAGCCACTCAAAATTTTTTAAAAAATCACTTTCATTTCGGCGTTGTCGGGCGTTTGTTAATTCAATATGCTGATCTGAAGATACCGACTTTACTTCAAGAAATTCCTCCAGAGATATACCAATAGGGATACAAGATGACACACTTGATATCCATCTGGCCAAAGAGGAATCAGAAAATCCACGGCCTTGAGTCAGTCCTCCTTGAGTTTTCAATGCTCTCATCAGACTCTGCTCAATAACCATATCGCTCCATGTTTCTGACCAAGATTTATTCGTTCGGCGAATGGTAAATAATCCTTGGCTTATAAAACGATGATATTCTTCGTCATTGATAGATTTCAATTTTTCCATTTGTTGTAAATACAGAGGCGCACATTTGGCATGGTTATAGTGTCCAGTAGCATAAAATACAGGAATCATGCGATTAATGCAGAGGATGTGAAGCCACCAGATTCCCATTCTTTCAGCTCGTATGAAAAGTTTTATCAAATTGATTAAATTCCAGTAATTTTCCCATAACTTTCCAGTTCCGCTGGTGTTAGCTAAGTCATCAATCTTTTTGTAAACTTTTTCTTGAATTTGCACAAGTAAATTATTTTCTTTAATGATATTTAGGTTGGGATTCTCATACAAATTTTGAATATTCTGAATATCGTCCTCGGACAATGACAGAATTTCCGGGTCATCTAACATAAGTAAAATTAAAGCTTCATATATCAGGAAGTGTCCTCGTAAAGCTCTGGAATAAGCATGGCCACTCATCATATGTGGTACAGTATTTTTTGCATATACAGTTTCCAACAACTCTTCAATACCGCTTCCGGCCATAATTTTTCCAACGCTTCCCATAAAAGACATCAAAGTGTGAAATCCTCCTAGTCTTACAATAATAGATGATACAATATCACTTTCAGTTGAACCTTCTACGATATCTACAGCTTTTTGAAAAAGTGGTTGGTCATGATTTTCCATACTGTTTACTTTTTTGGCAGCAAATAAAAGGGCTGTATATACTGTGTTCAAGTTACCGGGGTCCAAGTTAATAAAGGGCAATGGTATAATACTTGTATCGATGTATAAGGAGTCAGACTTAAGAGTAGACATAAATCCACTCCAGGATACCGATGGAAAAGACAAGATCTTACCAGCTATCCACAAAGTGTCTAGTAGCACTGCTGAATGTTCATTATTAGTACTCTGTTCCTCTTGCATAGATTTCATTACAATACGATTTACTTTCACAGATTACATACATGGGCATATGGACGGTCAGACTCAGATTGACGCCATCTACACCGACTTCAGCAAGGCTTTTGACAAAATAAGTCATAATATCTTACTTGGAAGAATGGCGGAGGTCGATGTTGGTGGTGTTTTCTTGAGGTGGATTGCATCCTCCTATATTAAAGATTGGAGGGTTCATGTATCGCTCCAGGGATTTCATTCTGAATGCTTTGTCCCCTCGTCTGGCGTTCCCCAGGTATCTCATTTGGGACCTTTATTGTTTGTCATATATATTAACAAAATTCAAACTTGTTTTCAGTATTGTCAGTTCACAAAATTCGCGGACGATCTAAAGCTTTATGGAGTGGTCGAGGGTATTGAAGACTGCCGAAAAATTCAAAGCGATCTTGATCGCCTGATATCATTTTGTGATGAGAGCAGCCTTTTTCTGAATATTAAAAAATGTCAAACGATTACTTTTACTAGAAACAAGCGAATAATTCGAATATAAAATAAATAACACTACTCTCCCAAAGGTGGATCACTTGAGGGATCTGAGCATTACAATATTCTAAATTGACTTTCGGCACTCATATCGACTTGGTTGCCTCGAGCGCTTCAAGACTCTTGGGATATGTCTTCAGAAAGTGTACTGAATTTTATGATATTAAAGTCATCACGTGCTTATATAATGCTTTTGTACTCGGCAAGCTCTCTTTTGGTAGTGTAGTCTGGAACCCACAATATAAGGTCTATATTGAACGTATAGAACATATCCAAAATAAATTTCTAAAATTTATCTCTTTTAAAAACAACTATGCGATTCAGAGTAATAACCTCGAACTGGCTCGGAAGCACTTCAATATTTTATCTCTAGCGAACAGAAGGAAATTAACAGATGTAATGTTTTTGTATAAAATAATTAATTCTTATTACGACGCGCCCCAAATTCTTTCTTTAATATATTTAAATGTTCTACAAGTTAACCTCAGATCGAACGAAGCATTTTTTGTACCCTTCAGAAGAACAAATTGTTCACAGAACTCTCCATTGTGCAGAATAGCAAAAACTGCGAATAGCCTTTACAATTCAGTTGATTTCTTTCACATGTCGCCTTACACTTTTAAGCACAAAATAAGATTGACTCTGTTAAGAAACTAGGTATTATTGTTGAGCTCTATAAGTAGATATACTTGCCTCTAGGTTTTAGTGTTTTTTTTTGTATAAGATTTTCTATATTGATTACATAATTGGAAATTTGTGATATAATGTATCGATTAATTTTGTGGATACTTTTGTGGGTGTAAACCTGTTGTATTCCTTATGGCCACCAAATAAATAAATAAATAAAGTCCAGTTTTTGCAGGTTTTTTGTAGAACTATAATAAAAAGATTGATAGTATAAGAAACTTTTACCATATTTGATGCGAGAACCCGTTTTTTCTGCATAGGAATACTTTGAAGATTAGAGCTGACGGAAGGCGAACAACACATTATTCCCCCCATGGAATGAAAAGTTACATGTCCATCGATAGTTTTAATGTTAAAATCTGCATTGTCATATACAAACTGCACAAAACTTTCGTTGGGTATAGAGTCTTTGTGATTAATAATCGTCGAGCTTTCAAATGCCAAACATTCCGAATAGGACACAGACACCAAGAGCTGCAAGTATACCAATTAGATATCGTGATGCATATTTGCGATGGAGCTGAATTCTTAGACCGAACATCACAGGTGATAGAAAAGATTTAACGCGTACCAAAGAGATTATAAAGTTTTTCATTGCAGAGACTTTAGTGTGATACACTGGATTCTTCTTACCTTTTAATACTAATTCCTCAAAGAAAACATTAAGCGAATTAGGAAAAAATGAATTTCCTCCTGATTTGACATCCTCACAAGAAGGATACTCGTCCAAGTTACTAACCATTCCCCTAATATCCTCTTTTAATATTTGGGCAGCTGCCTTCAGAATGGAAATTCGTTCTTCTTCAGGTGTTTTGTTTTTATTGTCTCTTTGGTTTAACCACTCATCGGACACAAGTTGTTCACAATTATTCTTTAAACATATCACTGACGGTTTTCCAGGAATTTCCGTAATTATTATTTTATCTTGATTTTTTTTTCAATCTATTCTTAAAAAACGTTTTTGAACATGACTCAGTGTCATGTGGTAAATAGGACATCAGTTTGTCAAGTAATTCTTTCATGGAAAACTGGCAATTCTGACTGTCATTTTCAATATCTTGACATAGCATGATAAAAGCGTTTTCAAGAGTATTATTTATAGGTCTTCCTAATTTTTCACTAGTTTTTCCCTTCCAAAAAAGACTGTAGCAACTGGCATGATATTTTGCTTCAGCTGCTACAAGATCCATCTTGCATATTCTTCTATAAACTTCTATACTCCACTTATCGTTTCTTTCCTTACAGCATTCAAGAACCGTGCTCTTTATATTCAGTGTGGCAACTGAGCAAATTGTTTGCATTTACTTGTTATGTTTCAGAGCAACTACGTCATTTCAGCACAAAAAAAAAGCAATGCGTTTTATAATTAAAAACTTCGTCATTTTTAGATCGGAGTGTACTTTTTATATTAGAGGAATGTAATTCTTAGTCAACTTTTATGTTAAACTCTAAGTTTATAGTTCCGTTGGATGTGTGTATTTTCGTCTACATGCTGCATGAACGACCGGCAAATTGTTTTTATTAAAATTTTCCCATTTACCGTCTCCGCGAACTTGACTTGCCTTTACTAAACTTGGCAATCCCTTGGAAGTCACCTGAACTGTCTTTTCACTATTGTCTTTCTCACAAATACAATATAATATGATTTTTAATGGTGGTGGCTTCTACACTTACACAGTTAGTAATCGTCCGAAAATGTAATATTTCCACATATATAATACGGTTACATTGCCCATTTTGCACAAACAATCGTTCTGGATGCACGAAAATGACTGCGGAGGCAATCGTTAAATATCCAAAGTATTAATAATAACTATTAGAAGTACGTATGTTCGACGATTTATTAATCGTTATTGAAGTCATTTTCGAAGGGGAAACTTGTACAAATAATCCTAAATTTATTTATATTATTATTACATAGTCTCTTAAGTTCAGATTTTGTACAAAATACATATTAAAAGTGGCACTTGTATAAAACAGACTCTAAAAAATAGCTTTATCTCTGTTACCCTTCACTTTAAAGAAAAAATGTTTAGATACAAAATGTTCAAAACTTTCTTATTTACAAAAAATGTCTTTTAAGTTTTTTTGAAAAACCTTAAGGAAACGGAGATACTGTAAAAAACAAAAAAATCCAAGATGGCGACGATTATTTTCAACCTTCCCCCAATGGGACTGAATGGGACTTTTGGGGAGTTAAATAGGGGGTTATTATCTAAACATTTCCGCTGAGATCAGCTTGTTACTAATTTGTTTCACCCCCACGTATAATATTCAGCTACGTTTATCGTACTAATGTTCGCTAGGGGCCTATCGTTTCCTGCATACTTGACGTATCAATCAAAATATGACTATTAGACGTTATGCTAAATAATAAATGATATAATATAATATAAATGTTGAAAAGTGTATTAGTTACATTTTAATCTAAGAAATTGGTTCCCTGCTTTAATATATTCATTCGAACATCCTCAATAAGCATTTCTCGATAAATATTTCATGCATATTTGAGCTTTAATGAAAATAAAATAAGCATATCTGAAAAAGGTCCTTGTTAAAAAAAAAGGTTAAGGGCCGCTGCTCCAGTCAAACAACCCGAATAAACAGGCGAGAATAATTGTTTCAATGAAAACGTTCGGATTTTCTTTTTATAAATTTGGCCTGGTGGGAAAATCTTTGATCTGGTAACCCTGCATCAAGCACATTTTTACTTTTTTGATACTAATGTAGCATTAAACTATATTAATTTTTTGTTGCTTTGTTATCAATAAAATATCCTCAAATCAATATAAACTTTTGAAAATAAAACTTGTCGCCAAAGCTATATAAAAATATTTTTTTATCCTTAACTGAGAAAGGTTTTGTCATCATAGCGTTTATCAATTATCTATATTTTTAGCGATACCACACAATTCCGATACATTATTTAACGATAAATCACTTGAGCCAAACTACTAGAATTTCGGTTATCCCAAAAAACGATTAACCGAAAACCAACTAACCGAATAATCAATTTTCCGTTTGTGTCCAAACCGCGTTTAACAGAAAACTGATTAAGCAAAAACCGATTAACCGGATTTGGGTTTCAGTCAAAACTGCCATTAACCGAAAATCACTTAAGAGGTTAACCTAAAATTCGGTTCCGATTCCTAGAACTAATCTTGTTAACAAGTCTGCCAACGCACCAAAGAAAGTCACTGGCTAGATTCAGTCCCCGGACTCATGATACAATAAACGGTAAGATAAGATTATCGTGCATGACGACGTGGCTTATTGACGTCATCGCGTGAGATGCTCCGGCCCACACACAACTGTTCATATAATTCCGCTGTGATTTCTGTTATATTTGAAGTTTTGGGGACATTTTGTTGTTTAAGTAGGTATATTTTAGTAAAGCATTGTTACAATAGGTGTACTCTATACGGGTAGAATTTTGATAAGAATATAAGGTTTTTTACTTTTTCTAAAAACAAAAAATGCAATGAGTGGATTCGCTTCGCAAACGTGAGGATAAGGATAAGTTTAATATGACTTCCGCGCAGATTTGTTCAAAACATTTTGAAGAAGATGATTATGTGGGTAATCTAAAACAGGAGTTAGTGGGATATTCTTCTAGAAATGATGAAGTTAGAGTGTTGAAAATCCCTTCCCTTCTTTTTTTTTATGGCAGTGGCACACACACTAAAGGGAGATCCTATGGCACTCGGCGAGCGGTGTGTGCGAAGTGAATACACGGTTTCTTGTAAAGTAATGTTCTAGGTGTTTCCAACTATACGACGAATGGGTGCGCTCTTGCCGTCTGTCGTGACTGTCTGACAGGCGTGCTGGGGACGGGATGAGGCGTGCCAAATCCTGAAAACATCTGCCATGAAAATATCTGTAAAAATGGAAATCTTCCGCCACATATCTGCGATGTTCCAGACTATCCAGATCCCGGCTGAATGAAATCCAGCAGCTTTAAAGTGTGCTTAGGTGCATCACGCCATATGTGTGAGCAATATTTCAAGCACGGTCTTATTTGCGCTTTGTAGAGCAAGAGCCGCTGTTGCGGTGTATACAGTTTTTCTGCTTGTGTTTTTGCTGCACTGAGTTGGACCGAATTTCTGTCGCCTTAAGTTCAAACTTTCTTTAGATCTCCAGATCAAGCATTTACCAAAACAAGAAAACAAGATAGGCAGCGAATTTCGTTATGAGGAAAAAGAAAAAGAACAACTCGTGGAAGAGATTTTAGTATGTAATCTATGGAAAACTTTATATTTTATGTTACAATGTTAAATTTGCGTATATAAACCATTCAAACATTTGCAGAACAGATTTTTGTAAATTATGGTTTTGGTAAAGGTTCTGATAAAGAAGATGGTGGTTGTACAAATCGTAATAATAATATTACAATAAGTTCCCATAGTCGAGATATTGGGTAAATATTTAAGTAGTAGTCATACCAGTACAGATTAAAAACAATGGGTGATTATTTAAATTCAATCACAAGGGTGACTTTTGTTCTTAGTAGCATTATTTTCAAAGTCATCCTTTTCCATAATTTTTTCATACAAAATATTATATAGGTATTAAAACCACTGAATTATATTTTTTTCTTTGCTGGCGTCGTCGGCAAATAAGGAATAGAAGTAAATGATAAAGAGCAAGGCAAAATCTTATTGAAACACTATTTAGTAAGAAGCAAATGAAAAAATTATAGGGTTCAAAAAGCTGCTTTCGTTGGTCGGTTGAAATTATATCCAAAGCAATAGTGATTTATTCGACTGGACCAAGAAGTTACTGAATGCTCCTACAAAAAGGATACCCATTTCCTGCCGTTTCAACTCTGAGATCTGTTAAAACAAAAGTGCGCCTGGAATTTTGAAAAAATATTTTAATATCATTAGGATTTTCGAAATGAATGTCCTGGATAAAATGAAAATTCGCAAATGCTATGGATAAAATAAAATCAGTGACGAAACCTATATTTATGTACAAGTTGTGATGCTTCGAAGATCATTCAAAACCAGTCTTCTACGATTTTGTAAGATGACTAAAGGATAATTAATTTTTTGAGAATATATATGCTTTGCAGAATCTTCGGCTAATGTGGCGAATATTTCCAAAATATATTCATAAATATACTTAAATAAAGCAGCCAGTAAATATTTTCACATTAATATTTGATATTATATAAATAATATTGGGAACAGTTTTTCTATTTTGTTTCAGGTTTTCAAGTTGTAACAATGGTTAACGAGGTGGAAGAAGGAAATAGGAAATTGCTTAATGAATTATATGTTAATCATAATAACACATGTTTTAATAATCCTGCTAATATCAAGTTTTAGGTAATATTATGACAAGTACGTCAGTATATAGTATATTGGGTAACTAGTATGAAAAGCAAAACATTCCTGGACGACTGCGGTAATTTAGCGGAAATAGCCGAGGCTCAGCAACACGAGTCCAGGAATGTGCTTTTCCTTACTCTGTCCACCGAACGCACGGAGTAACAAAAAAGAGACAAGGCGGTACGTAGACGGTACGTTTTACACCGCACGAATACTTGCACACAGTTTATACCGTCACCGAATCAGCTATACAACTCTGAGCCGGCAGCTTTGATGTTAGTGAAGCCAGAATCTATTTTTTCATGGATTCTCATATTTCGAGCACGCGCATTATTAGTTGGAAACGTCAGAATTATACGGCCAGCTGGGCCGTAAACAGACTCGAACTAGGATCTAATCATAGGCAAATACCTAAGTCTATGGATTTAATACACAAAATTCGCGAAAGCAGTCCACAAAAAGCACTACAAACAAAGCCGACTCTCGAACAAACAAGATGGTAGTTTTCACTTTTCGATTCCTTTGCAATCAACATACTGTTCCCGTCGCCGCGCAGAAAATTAATAATCGAGATCTCATCTGAATCAGGCGCAAGATAAGAACTCCCAGCTCCCCTATTGGTTGAAGCGCTTGGCTTCAAAACACGTGGAGAGTTGTTTAACTGATTCGGGTACGGTATAAACTGTGTACTTGCAGATCCAACGATGTGCTATCGCCAGTGGCGTGTAGGTAGCAAATTAATTTAAGTACCCATAACCATTGGAATTGTTTTTAAATAATTATGACTTTTTCATTATTTTTTTTATCTAATAAAATATAGATGCTGTAATGATGTAATAAAATATAGATGATGTTTATCATGTAATAACCAAACCTTTATTTTATTATGGATAATAATAACACCTAATAATAATCATCTACCTGCATTTATATTATTAGTTATATGTATTTATGACTATTTACAACATTACTGCCCTACTTGACCCTCCGCCATTAACCACTAAGTATATATAGATACAAATTACAATTTTATTATTATCATCTAATCACTATCAGTGATCATTCTGACGATTCTGAATCGTTCCCTAAGTTAATAATTAGTGGTTCAACCACTTTTTCCAATAATTGGTCAGTTGTCCACAAAACTCCTCTGGCTCTGTGAATACCTTTAGGAGAAGAAAGACCATTGCCTGTTTTGTATTCTGCCAGAATTTTATACACACTGCTAATAGATGCACCTGATGCCCTTGAAACAAAGCCCATGCGTTCTGTCTGAGTTTCATTTGGATGGCACTTCTGACAAGTTTTATAAATATTTATAATAGTTTCTTTTTCAGAAATCGACAAAGACCGTTTGGTTCGTTTTTTTGGTGGAGATTGTCCAGGCCTAGGTAATTGGCCCTCGTCTAACAAGACATTCATAGTGAAATATACTTGCAGATTTTATGAATCAGCCACGTAAAAAAAACAACTGATTAACAACACTTCAATAACCAAACAAAATTAAACCGCACGCCACAGAACTTCGAACATGTCACAGAGGTTAAACCAATACGTATTAGAGAAAAAAGAAGCGCTCTACAACCCTCAAGATGTTTTAAAATTTAAATATAAGCTTAAATCTTATATTCTAGTTTGTAACGAATGATCATTAACGATGACTATTGTCGGAGCTAATCTATGTGGAACCTTTTTTCATGAGTCATAATGCATGAAAACACCCAGTAAAAACCTGAAGCACCTTTCAATGGTCTTGAGGTAGAGTTAAGTGACGTTGAATATGATAGTTTAGCACATACAGCTATGTAAATTTGTCACAAAACTGAACAAAATGACGTTGCTCTCACAATATTACATATGAACTTCTCATCTTAGTGAAGGAGTGGTATTTAAGCCATTTGCTAAATTCATGGCCAAAATATTTTCAATTTCAAAAAATATTTTTAATGTGTCAATTCTGGCACTTTGTCGATTATAAAAAATAGTTTGCCAAAGTGGCTTCATAACATAATATCTTGATCTGAGGACTCTAAAATGCTCTTTTGATCGACTGATCTAGAATGTACTTTGGAGTAAAAGTACTCAACCAAGATTTGTTTAATTTAACTGTTTCCCCCTGTTTTATCTAAGAAAATACTCATTTCTTATAGGTGTTGAAATTTAATATTATATTGTTGCTTATAAAACCTAACTTTAAATATTCTTGCTTCAAACATAATAAAAAAAAATGAGCGAGTCTGCTAGTACTCGAGACACTTATGTGTAAACATATATATCGACATCATGGACATGAAAATCTAATACCTCCCTAGCGGCTAGCATTTTAGAAGCGCCACTTGAGTCATTGCAATAGCGGCCGTCCTGGATTAGCTTGCTCCTCAATGCACATGGGTTATGATGTCACTTTGGTTTACACACTTCCGTCCCCACATTTCCGTCCCATTTGCCGAGATTTACCCTCATATCGCCGCGTAAGATGTTTACACATCAAAAAGAGATTAAAATTATTAAGTGCATTGTCCCTGCTTTTGCCTTTTTTTAAAGGACCTTCTAAGTGGCAGCCGATAAGGCGCTGCCTCACCAATAATTGCTTCTTATACCTTTTTTTTAAACCGACCTACATTCTTTTAACAATATTATTATTTATATTCAATTTGTTGGTTAAAATTTGCATTCATTTATAAAGAACAAAGGTCATTACATTTGCGCCCAATTGCACACCCGCCTGTATTCACAGTTTTACGGTGCGGTATGCGTCACGGGTAACCTTAACGCTTACCGCACCGTAAAGTTCTCCTTCACAACTAAACCACTCAGCTGTCATGCGAATCGTCTAATTCCGAACTATTTCCACAGTGGTAGGTCACATGTATTAATAGTGGGTAGCGGTTAGATTCGGGGGCATTTCTTTTACGCGAATTAACTTCATTTTGAGGCGACAAGAGTGTCGCTGATGCCATGCGTTATTGTCAAATGGGGTCTGAATGCTAGATAGATGCATATGTTTTTATCGTTTACGATTTAAATTAAGTTTAAAAATAAATTAGCTTGTTAACCTGACAAACGCGGCAATAATTACATTTCAGGTACCTACTTACTTTATAATCACTGTAGAGTAGTGAATGTGGTTAAAGTTATCTTAACGGATGAACAGAGTCGAACACGATTTTATTTATTTGACAAGACGACACTTATTCAGTACTATTGAAGGGTGTAGGTTTTTCGTAGCATTTTTGACGCGCTTTTTAGTTTTGGGCTTGGCTGACTTGGCTCGGTTTCTGGCTTCGTTTTTATCACATTTATTGCATCTTGTGAATTTTAGTCTAGTGTTGCGTTCTTTCAATGTAGTAAACAGTACTAAAAGAGTACTGTTTACTACACTGAAACATCGAAACACTAGACTAAAATCCACAAGATGCAATAAATGCGATAAAAACAGAGCTAGAAACGGTTTTTGTGTTTTCCGATGTAATTTTTAAAACCACTTTTAAACAACTTTGGATAGTTGTTCTTTTAGAATCCAAGTCCAGAGTTGCTTGTCGGATGGAAGTTTCAGAAAATTCTTCAAAATGTAGCAAGATATCAAGAACTTGATTTTTATTGTTCAAAACATGACGGCCCCTTTGTTTTTTTTTTGGCAACAAACTTTGATTTCTTCGAAACCTCTCTCTATCAAAAGTCTTATTTTCGGTTGACGTCTTAGAGGGAATTTAGTAGCATATCTTCTTAGCACCAAGACTGTGCTTTTATTGCTCGATAAATAACAATCCAGCATATCGACCCTTTCTTCTGAAGTATGCATTGAATAACTTTTATATTAACATAAATAAAGCAATATAACAATAAAATAACAATAACAATGACTAAATAAGGTGGCATAAAAATGATCAAACATTGATTTTCAAACTCACAGACCAAAACTTAAAAGCCGTATAGCATTTTTACAATAGAAAAATGTTAAATTGACAATATTTAAAAAAATTCAAATTTTTACAATAGACATCCTTATACAAAGTCACCCTTATTTTTAATGCTAAATAAGATTAAATTATAAAAATAGGAGGTTTCTATTTGGAAAAAATGCCTTTTAACGATTTTTCATTAAAATTTTAAGATGAGGTTTTGATCACCCTGTATTTACTTATTACAAAAATGTCAACACAGACCACTAAAGTAGATCCCTTCTACAAGGAAACCAACTCCAATTAAATCATAAAGGTTTTCAATAGGAGAAATTGATAGTTATATTTAGACTTACAACGCCATTTTTGACATAAAATTTAAAATATGTCTAAACAGTTAAACTTTGGTATAGGATATTATATATGAACTGTATCTAGAACCATTCGAAGAATTCATAAATGCCTTAATATTCCATTTAGTGTGTAAGTAGACAATATCTCGTTCACCAGCATGAACAAGAAAAAATGTTCAATTTAAAAGTTGTATAGAACCTTAAGGACAACACTTTACAATTATTTTCGAAGATACAGGGGGTTCCAAGAAGTGGCGAATCAAACTTATGTTTTCTTAAATACGATACATTGTATATTTTTTCATTTTTGAATTCTATGATTAAAGCCAAATATTTTTGACATAACATGACATATCTCTAATGTCAACTGTTTTCGAGATATTGACGTTCAAAAATTGACAAATTTCACCCTTTCGAAGGCTGTGCAATCTAAACGGTTTAAATTGGTACAAAATGGCTTACACATTCCTATCTTAGTTTTGCATAAGCTATCGTTTGACACTAATTTTTTATTTAATCAGAGGTTAAGAAATTACGGTAAAATTTAACCTCCGGTTAAATCTAAAGTTAGTGTCAAACGATAGCTTATCAAAAACTAAGATGTGTAAGAATGTGTATGCCATTTTGTTCTAAGTCAAACCGTTTAGATTCCACAGCCTTCGAAAGGGTGAAAATTGTCAATTTTTGAACGTCAATATCTCGAAAACATTTGACTTTAGAGATATGGCATGCTATGTCAAAAATATTTGGATTCAAACACAGAATTCAAAAATGAAAAAATATACAGGGTATCGTATTTAAGAAAACATAAGTTTGATTTACCACGACTTCTTGGAGCACCCTGTGTATTCGAATATAATTTTAAAGTGTGGACCTTAAGGTTCTATACAACTTTTGTATTGAACATTTTTTCTTGTTCTTGCTGATGAACGAGATATTGTCCGCTTACACACTAGATGGACATCCTATATATGGTATTCTATTTAAAATAAGGAAGTTGATACTTGTCTATGAAAGTACGAACACTCTGTATATATAAAAATATAATATTTGAAAAGTTTTAGTGAGTTCAAACAACTTTTATATTGTACTTTTTGGTATACCCCGTAGGTTCTGGGATAAGGTGTGATCCCATACGGACCAGCCTGCACGTACGAGCATTTATTTGTTCATTTTAAGTGCTCTTGAGTACGTAGAGCAAGTGTACTCGGTTTCTACTGTGAAAAATAGAAAGTGAGTATGATTATGAAATCGAATGAGAACGAGTTTGTGTTGGCAGATGAAACAGAACAGTTGGGAAGCAGTTCTTCAGAAAGTGAATTAATTCGCGTTTATATACAGACATATCACTTCGGCTTCCTAGCTTCCGCATGCGCAGAGTACGGGTGGCCAAATGTAATTCTGAAACTAACCCAAACTAACCCATCTCTTTACGGTGCAGCGAATTGTTTTCAAGCGGTCTAGTCGTGTAGTGGTCAGAGCTTCTGCTTGTCATGCGGGCGGCTCGGGTTCGATTTCCGTCGATGGCAATGCATGTTTTTTCCAATTTTTTTTAAAAATTATGTTTGTTTTTCTTAATTTGGGTTAGTTTCGTTTGGTTGCGCCCCGGAAAGAGCGAAGCGAGCGGAGGGCCATGCGTGAAGTCCCAGATGCTTGTAAATGAACGCAGCCGTACTCTGGGCATGCGGAATTCAGGACGACAAAGTGATATTCCTGTGTATAGGCGCGAGTGTGAGTTATCTGATTCGAATAAGGACGATGTATATGCGTTGTTACAAGCCAGCCAGTGGAATAAAATTGACGCGACCTAAGCTAAATAAAATATGGTCTATTTTTACCGATTTGTCTTCAAAATTCCCAAGTCTCTATACTCCAGTCAGAGATATCATAGTTGATGAAAGTATTCTGCTGTATAAAGGTAATTTGGACTGGATTCAATACATACCCTCAAAATGTTAAGATTTCCATACAATAATTTAATCCGATTTGTTTTCGATTTTATGTCTTTGTTCTATTAAAATTAAGTAGTTTCTTTTGATAAATGCGTGCTATTATTCCACTTATCAGTAATATTTTACGAAATTTACATCAAATGTCAAAGTAATCATAGATTAAAATTAGATATGAACACCTCTACAAGAAGGTCAAAGTGCTCACAAAATTTTAGCTCGTGACGTCATGGATGTGAGCCTATGCGATTTGGAACGAAATTGTAGGAGAGGGGCTTGCAAGTGGAAAGATAATCGCGATGGAGGCGGTGCAATTGGGTGCAACGTTGCCAGACTACTACGATAGTAGCGAATATTAGGTTGCCCGCATATAAATAAAGTATCTCTTACATTACAAGTTCTCCAATATTGTAAAAACATATTTTCATAAGATGTTCTTTTCTCTATTAAAATGTGGCATTTCGTAATTTATTTATTACCTTATCTAATACTACTACCTCGTTCGTGCACTTTCTTAAAATAATACTAAACTTGAAGTAGCAAGTAAAGAGCTGTGACAACGATTTTTGGTCACTTCTCTTAACATATGTTACTGAGGCATTTCTGAACTAAAAATACGAAATTTTAATGTTTGATACACTTACATTTCGATCTACAGTTTCTTTGTCTTTGTCTACTTTATCTTTCTCCTTTTCCTTATCCTTGTCTTTCGATTTATCCGGAGTGGGTGGATATAGGTTGATGTCGCTATAGATTACTCGTTCCACATATGAACCTTCCAAGAAAATAATCCCTAAAGGTCTATCCCTTCTGTCCTTATTTTCATAGTAAAATAGGAGATTCTGAAACAAGTACATTAAAATTAGAGTATATGTTAATTAAAAAACATAGTTAAAACTGTTAAATATTTTACAATAATTCTTGATTCTAGGCCAAACACTACTAATGTAATCTCAAACAAATTACGTTTGTAATTAGATCAATGGAAAATAGCTTAAATATCAGAGTTTTTCCTAGGCTTTTTTTTCAATAGTTAACACAACAAGACTAGGACCGCCTAATTTTTTGCTAGACAATTTGCTACCAGGCTAAGAACTTGACACTAATATAAAGGCTTCAAAAGCAGTTTTTTATTATTAAAGTAATATATGTGCCATGCAAGCGCTGCTTACACATTTAATTTGGTGGCTGATGATGCCTCTATAATAGCTACCATTTAGGAAATAACATAACTTTTTCTCCCACGTAATAAAGTGAGAGCGGCGTAAATGCTATAGACCTTTAAAGCAAAACTTGAAAGATATTCTCCCTGTTTTAAGCGTCTTAACTCAAACTATCCAGGCAAAATAAAACCAGACATAGGTATACATTTTTGATATGTTCCAATTTTTCGTAAATATTTCGGTGACATGGTTTCTTATTAAATACTGATATTCGAAGCGAAAAGCTTCAAGACCCTGAAGTAAATATTGCAGAATGCATATAAGCTTTGAAACATCCTAAATATTAACTAAGGTCGCAAAAATCAGATAAAGGTTTTATACTTTCGGGTTAACATTCGTTTGGCTGAAATCTTGTAGTTTTAAATTATTCTTTTTTAGTCCCTACAAACCCTCTTGATCACAGCAAAACATTATTTTACTGCGAAAAGTCCATATTTTTATTTTTATTATATTTTTATTTATTTATTTAAAGCGCGCTTTCCATGGTATAAGTTAGCTAATCCAAACCTAGCACATGTAACCCAAAATAACCTTATTTTTTAATTATAGTGGTGGTTAACGGATCCAAAATGTATACCGCAGCGTCCCTGGCCTATTGGTGTTAGGCCGCCCCTGGGGTGTCGCCCACTAAAACCATTTCCACCACTGTTCTCTCCCGCCATTGAAACCGCAACAAAGTGTTACCTCAATGGAGGGTTCTTTCCAGTAATATTCTGCCCCGTGTTCTTATCCTATCTTTTTTAATCAATTTTTGTCACTCTGTCGCCTTTTGTCCTCCAGTCTCTGTCCCTTCATTATATTTTTCAGCATATCTACTACCGCGTTCTAGTTTGTCTCATATTCTATATTTACTTCTGGAATGTTATGATATGTTATATTGTCATATTCTTTGTTCTTTGATCCTTTCGTCTTGCCATCTGTGATAGTGGAAAACAAAACCATCAATTTGCATCTCTTTTTTATTTTGGTACAAGTAGAACCCAAAGATTCCATGTCCTGTAAATGCTTGAGTTAAAAAATAATCCATTTTTCTCCACTTTCTATTTTCCCACTCTTCCACACTTCTGATAAAGATCCTTGCGGTTCCAGTATATTCGTCCCAGGCATATTGCCATAGTGTGATGGTATGTTACATAATCTAGCCTCTTTCTTTTGAGCTCCTCTCGATTCCCCAATGGTTGCGGATTTTTCTGCTTTAAGCCTAAATGGAGTAATCCCTGTGATTGTTACGACAGCTATAGTTGAGACTGTTCTATAAACGGATATTACCCTGATTGCTGCTTGTCTATTTACCCTCTCCATAGTTTTATGATAGTGTTCATATTTTAAAGCCTCTTTCCAGATAGATGAGCCATACAGCTTAATTGAATAAACTACCGAAACCAACATTCGTCTCTTCCAAGATCTTGGGCTAGTAGTTACTTTTGCCAATTTGATCATAATTATTGAGGCCTTTTTGCTTGTTTCTCTCATATGGGCAGTCATTCGCATGTCTTTATCTATGAACGTACCTACGTATTTCAGGGTTAGGGTACTTGTTATCTGTGTGCCATCTATGTCAGCTACAACATTTCTTAACCTTCTATAGCCTGCCAGCATAACAATTTGCGTTTTTAATGCTTCGATTGCGATCCCCATTTGATCAAATTTATTTTTGACCCTTCTTTTTTTGTTTCTTCTTCTAGTTCAGTGAAGATTTGCGCTCTCACAACAATAGCCAGCTCGTCAGCATAAGCAATCAGCTCAATGTTTACCCTCATTCCAAAAAGTAGGGTCCTGTAGAACTCCACAGGATACTTGAATCTTTTGAGCTTGAGCTATAACAATGTTTCTATCCTTAATATATTGGCTTATTTTATTGAATATCAGTTATCTTAATATTTTGCTCCATGGCACCGAATTAAAAGCGTTCTTTATGTCAAGGATCACTATAACATCGAACTACCTGTTCTTAAATGCCTTATTATGCTCCTGGTTCCTAAAGGCCTTTACTTTAGCAAGTGAGTCCAGTGTCGATAGTTTGGGAGAAAAACCAAACTGGTTCTTACCGATCATGTCTTTTTTCTGGCATTCTTTTTATATCCTATCCTTTAGCAGATATTCAAAAATTTGACCTCCTCCATTCAATAGACAAATGGGCCTAAAAGTGGTTATTGCGTCCTGTGTCTTATTTGGTTTTGGTGTGAGTACCAGTTTCGCACTTGCACATTTCTACGTAATTGGAAAGGATACTCTGACTAGGCAGATATTGAAGATAGCCGTGATTTTTTCCGGATTTGCTTTAAATGTTCCTTTAATTAGTTCTGGTATGATTCCGTCTGAACAGGTCCCAGACTAACCAAAACTAACCAAAGGATAACTCAAATTTCTTATATTTACAAGTTATTTTTTTTTAGTTACTACAAAGCCTCCTGAATACGGAAAAAAGTCTTTTGCTACAGAAAATCAATATTTTTATTTTTATTATATTTGTATTATTTTCTTTATATTTAATTATGAAAATCTAAAATAGTAGAAATTAGTCCTACACCGCTCGTCGAGCGCCATAGGATCTCCCTTTAGTGTGTGTGCCACTGCCATAAAAAAAAGCTAACCCAACCTAGGCCAAGCTAAAAACACAATCTTAAATCCGAAATCATTCGTCAGTCTGAAGGCTACCAATATCTTATTACCAATTCAACAAAAGGAAAGGTACAGTACAGATTTGGACGAATATTTTCCCCAAGAAAGTGTTCATCTAAAAAAATTCTTAAATTCTCTATAAGGTATTAAAATAGAATCTCCATTGGAATTGATTCAAGCCTTATACGAACATAAATTAATATCTACATTTCCCAATATTAATATTTATCTGCGTATTTTTTTCTCTTAATGGTCACAAATGCAAGTGGTGAATGATCTTTTTCTACTCTCAACAGAGTAAAAACGTATTTAAGAATTTCAATTGCCCGAGAAAACTTGAATTCTTTGGCAATCTTTTCCAAGGCTTCCTAAATGAAATAGATATACAAAATACGTAGTATTATTGGAAACTATGCATCATTAAAAGCGAGAGAAAATAAATAAATTATTATATTATAGTTTATATGTTCCTGTTACTTTTGAAGTTCCTTCAAACGAAAAATAAAGTGCATTATAAATTTTGTTAAAGCGTTGTTTTATATTTTATTTGTCCCTTGGCCTTAGCAATAATTCATGTTTATGAATGTTTTTTATTTTCGTGTTTGTAAAATTATTGTTCAATAATAAAGAAGTATATCTTAAAAAGGCATTCAATTTTTGCCATTATCTCTACTGAATCTGGGAATTTTAAAAAAACTCTATTTGAGAAAAAAAATTATTGAATTTACCTCGCAAAAGACTACATAAATTATGATAAAATAATTT
>JAEQML010061044.1:0-26287 GCA_016904865.1 Pissodes strobi | reverse complement strand
AGTTTATTTCAACTATTAATTAGACGCTAAACCGGGGAATTCGGTTGCTTTTTTTTGTTTTTTTAGTGTTTTAGTTTTCTGCATAACTAATATTAAGTTTAACAATATATTATTACAGTGGTGCTCTTTTTCTCAATTATTCTATGTTTTTTTTAACTTTTGTTTCATTATTGAATTTGATTTAAAATAAAAAGGGGATACCCCTACCTCTTCGATCTGAAATTTGAAACTATGCTAAATTATTCCTTTGAACGGAGAGTATATAATAGCAATCGGTTCACATATTTTTGTAACTCGTTACTATGGAACGTTTCCATTCCTAGAGTCTTTCCACCCGGCGGGAACTTTGAAGTCCACCCACCTGGCTGAGATGCTGTAGTTCTTTCATACGGTTAGAACAGTTGGGACTTTGTAGACCACTAACCGGCGTGATCGGATAGTCCATTTGACGAGCTAGACGTGTTGGACGTCGTAGGCTCGTCCACCCAGCTTGGTTTGTGTGGTTCAGACTAAGGGTCTGGAACAAGCCGTCCGTCTTCATCTGATGTTGGAACTTTGGTGCAAAAGCTAAATGATTAGTTTTAGATTTAAATTACTGTGTCTGGAATAACTATCACTTTTAAGTTAGCACCTTTACCCCTGTAAGTACTCGCGCCCATCTTATCTTTGCGGTTTAGGTGATCACGATCCCGCGCGGTAGTCAAAACTCAAATTAAGTTTTTTTGTTCTTCTCTGGAGAACTTGGCTGGTGTCGATTCATTATTTAAATTTTTTTCCCTTTATCAACATAGAGTTTTGGTCAACCACTGATAAACAATTTTATTTAATAGTTATAATTGCATTGTTAGTTGATTAGTTTTTTTTTGAATTGCCTGCGATTGTCGGTGTCGTATCTTAATTTATATATTAATATTTTTGAATCACTAATTGCAATTTACACATTCTAATATCCCTATTCATTCATATCGGACGCGATTTAATAGCTTAATTGATCGGCGTGACGTCATCCTAATAAGAGATTAAATAAAGTTGAGGGTTCTTTTTTATTATTCGGATGACCTAGTTTATCCATGTTTTGCACTCTATTCCTGTTGCTTATTTGTTCTTTTACAATAAAGGGATAGTATTGTAACTGCGGCGTGTTTTATTTGGCTCAACAATTTACTTATCGTAACCTTGCAGCTTTACTAGTGATTTGGTGGTGACATTCTTTTTAGCGCTTCTTATCGGCAGAGTTTACCTTGGGGAGCGGAGTTCTTGCAGCAGGTTCCACGAATAACGCGGGGATCTCCAGTTTGGTCCGTAACGAAGTCAGTGGCGCCCAATGAACCTTTCTCCGGTTAATTGAGCATCTGGCAAATTGCGCACTCACTTTACAGCTTGCTACAGGGCCTTGCGTTCCGACCTGCCGGGTAATTATTTTCGCGGGGGATAACTGGTCGAATTCGGTAAGTGTACACTAATATTAATCTCGGTGGAACTCGTCGTAGCTCCACGAGCATTGAACATCTTTTAATTTTTTTTTTTATAAAAAAAAATATATTTTTTTGACACAGAAAGCGCGTCGCATTGTGCTTTAACAATGGTTCCTTCCCAAATCTTCCACATATTAAACCTATACATAAGAAGGAACCAACGAACTCAGTGAGTAACTATAGGCCTATTTCCCTACTATCAAACTTCAACAAAAATTTTGAAATGGCGATTCTTTATCGCTTTCTTAGAAAAACATTCCATAATATCAAATGCACAGAATGGCTTTAGAAAGGGCAAAACAACTATAAGAGCCATCTATTTGGCCATTAGCAAATTACTTGATTCTTTAAATAATAAAAAAAAAACACAGTGGCCATGACCATGGGCCTCTCTAACTTTAGTACTCTAAATTTTATGTAAGCGTTTAGAATCCTATGGGATGAGGGGAGCTGCCCTGGACTTAATACGATCTTATCTCCAAAATCGTGTCCAAAGAATAGTTGAAAATGATGAAAATGGTAATTTAATTAAGTTAGACAATGTAATGGTTACTAGAGGTGTACCTCAAGGATCTATTATGGTTCCTCTATTGTACATAATGTACACCAATGAATTGAGTGACATTTCAGGGGAATATACAGTACTTTACGCTGATGACACTACCCTTGTTGCAAGTGAGCATGATGCTGATCTACTTTTATCAAAGGTGTATAGAGCGACTGATATTCTGAAACAGGATTTTATTGCCAATGATTTATCGCCTAATATTTCAAAGACTCAACTTCTAATATTTGCAAACAGAACAACCCCTACTATTCCCATTGCTGCTGATGTGGCGATGACGACTTACTACGCGTATGTGAATAATTAATTCAAGGCTGAAATATGGCGTAATTTTCTGGGGTAACTCTGTGGATGCTCCTCGAATACTTATATTACAAAAACGCTGTCTCCGTAGTATTTACAAATTAAAATAACAAGAGAGCTGCAGGCCAGTATTTATCATCAAAAATTTTTTAACACATTAGTATTTACATTTTGGAATTAGTGCTATTTGTACATGATAATTTAGACTTATTTAGTGATTATGAACTGAACCATGAATACAATACTAGACATAAAAATGACTTGATTTGTGAAAAGCTAAACTATTCTTACATACAAAGAAACGTGAAATACTCAATAATGAAAATATTCAACAAAATTCCTGAAAGGGTTCGAATATTGGCCAGATCTCAGCTAAGAATCAGGTTAAAAATGTTCTTAACAAAAAAGCATTTTACTCATAGTGTAAGTGCCCAGCGACATAAAGTTGCATTTATGAATACTGTCTTGGAAATTTTTGTGTGGCTTAATTGCGGCTAGTCTACCACCTTTTCCCTTTATGAAAACTTTCGTAGTGGGGGCGTTTGCTTTCCAGTTTTTCCGAAAGCCGACCATTTCGCGTAGTGCAAAAAATTTATGGATACTGTTTTTATTTTTAATGTAATCGCGAGGCAAGTTTATGAAACGCGCGAAAAAAAAAGTGTCCGACAAAAATTTTGGGGCGTTAAGGGTGTCCGACAATTCAAACATATCCAATTCATGAGTTAAAAAAATTTATGAATAACGAGCTGATTTTTTCAGGATTACTTAATAAAAATATGTAGAAAATAAATATCCGATTGTCCGACAAATTACATTTTCCGATTTTCCAGTCCGACACGGGAAAATCATCGGTTTCACGAAGCCAAAAAATTTACGAATAACAATTTCTTCTTTCGATTTTTTGCTTTGAAATGAACTAGAGAACATAATGAATAAGTTGTCCGACAGTAAAACGTTACCTTATGCGTAAAAAAGAAGCAAAATGTTTTTTTGAATTTAGTCGTTGTACTAATGCTTGGAGTGTGTATGTTATATACACCCATTTTCAAATAACCGGCTAATTTTGTAAACATTGAATAAAAGGGAATATGTAAATACAATAAGCACAGCTTATTCAATAACTAGCTACTCATCTCTATCGAAATCGGAAAGTTGGAGTGTCGGGCACTACGCATCCTGGCGGTGCCTTGAGCGGTTCAGTTTCACGGTCTCGTGATTTTTCAGGCAATGTAATGACACGAAGCGAGCTGAATTTAAAATGAATATTCACTTCAAAATCCACGACAAATTCTTCCGAAGCTACGGCTATTGCCCTAGAAAGACCGGGAATTTCGAATTTTTATACAATTTTACCATTTAAAATCGTTTTCAAACGGATTTTAGACGATAAAACATCGTATTTGAAATTAAACGAACTGCCAAAAGTATTATTCAGATGCCCAGACGTTTAGAAAAATATTAACTCATGGCCCTCTTCTAAAATTTCCACTTAACTTTCCCAAATCAAAGGATGCCGCCGCATGATGAGTAGCTGGTTATTGAATAAGCTGTGTAATAAGTGGCAACGAAACAATCGAACATTTCTAGAAAAAATCGCGATACCTGTGGCCCGCTGCGATGCCATGAATCCGCTGATCGTATGCATATATTTAATATATGATCGTATGTACCTTTTCGTACAAGTCGCGATAGGCATGCTCAAGTATGGCGACGACGCTCTCCATCATTAAAGCAACATCATTTTATGTGCCATGTTTTCTCTAATCCCTGCAGTAGTTTGAAAGTTTTAAAAAATTAATTGTTTTTTGTGTAATTCGCTAAAAGATACACCTAATTTTAAGCAAAAAACAAAAGAAGTGAAAACATTTACGCCAGAAATATTTTGTTCGTCTAAATTATTTTTAAAATCAAGACTGTTTCACAACCACAAATATACTGATGTGATATTACCGCATTCTTCCGATGAAGAACTAATTGGGTATCATTCATCGTGCTACAAAGAATTCAGTATATAAAAAAAATGTATTTGGTGGCTGAAAGGTCTTCATGCATTGAAAAACCTCTAAAAATGAAAAATAGAGGTAATTTTAGATTTTATTTTACTCATTACTTACAAAATAATATAAGTAATCAAATTTTTATTTCGTAAAGTAGCTCTTATTCCTAACGGCCTATATAAAGGACGGCAATAAATGGCGGCTCGCTGCCAACGACTAGCATGCCTTACTGAAGTTATCAGTAAATATATTGTTATTTTGGTATATATATACATGAAAATAAAGCTAACACTAATAAGTTATTGAATGTTTCTTGAGTAATATACTTACCTAGCAAACTTGATGTTATATTCGGCCATTTTTATTCACTTTAATAATTAAGTTAAACAAAAACATGCAGCGCTGCGCAAGCAATACGGCGCGGAACTGTCAAATAAGATTGTCCCGAAATTCACTTATAGATGACGAGCCAAATTTCTCACCATTGGTGTGCGCAGGTATTTTAAAAGATGCCGTTCTATTAGTAGGGCGTCAGGGTTATCTGAAGGGTTAACATGTGCTCACTGGTTCCGTTTATTTAATAAATGTATTAAATGTTCTTGGTGTATTAATTGCTAAGATAAGGAAGGAAAAAAGGGGGAAACAAGAGTTCCCAAGAAGGAAAATGCAAAAGAATTATTGCGGCTCCAAACTCTAAAAGAATTTGGGAGCTACTAAATACACAACGTAATGGATGGGTCGAAATTGGTTTGTAAAAAATTGTACGATCACGTGTCTGATTGTCGACTTTCAGAAGGTACTGGGCGTCGGTAAGTTACAATCAAGGTTTCAATACATATTATTAACTATTTACGCATTTCACAATCCATTTACAGTAGCTTATAAAACTTTATCACAATTAATGAATATTTGAAAAATAATGCTGTTTAAATTTGTTGTTTTTTTGTCGGACTGCAGATTGGTCCCGACATATTTGTCGGACAGTTATACCATATGTCGAGTACTTGTTTTATCTACATGATTCTTTTTTGTCCGACAGTTATTCGTAAATTTTTTGGCTTCGTGAAACCGATGATTTTCCAGTGTCGGACTGGAAAATCGGAAAATGTAATTTGTCGGACAATTGGATATTTATTTTCTACATATTTTTATTAAGTAATGCTGAAAAAATCAGCTCGTTATTCATAAATTTTTTTAAGTCATGAATTGGATGTGTTTGAATTGTCGGACACCCTTAACGCCCCAAAATTTTTGTCGGACACTTTTTTTTTCGCGCGTTTCATAAACTTGCCTGGCGATTACATTAAAAATAAAAAGAGTATCCATAAATTTTTTGCACTACGCGAAATGGTCGGCTTTCGGAAGAACTGGAAAGCAAACGCCCCCACTACGAAAGTTTTCATAAAGGGAAAAGGTGGTAGACTAGACGCAATTAAGCCACACAAAAATTTCCAAGACAGTATTCATAAATACAACTTTATGTCGCCGGGCACTTACACTATCACTGGAAGAGTTCTACAATGATGTAGATGTAGGCTTTTGAAATGTACTAGTACTAGTTGTAGATAGACATATAGGATAGGGTATTTTGACATTGTTCCACACCCATTTGGGTATTATGTAATTAATTTTTACTGGAATAAAGAATTACATACATACATACATACAATTATGTATGTACAGGGTTTTTGCTTATAATTTGCCACCATTTTAGAAACTTTATTTAAAAAGACACAAAAAAAATGTTCAAATAAATGTTTCAGGATTTTTCAAGCGATTTTTCCTGAAAATTTTAATCAGACTAACCAAAAAAAAATACTGTCAAAAAAACTAGGAAATGTAGAATATAAAATTTTTTTAATGGACACCCGGCGCCGGCGCCGTGTATATTATGACAGTAAATATTTACTATGTTATGATGCTGCTGCTGCCCGAATTGCAAGATGAGCAGCTAACTTAGATTGTTATTTAAAGTGTTATAACTAAAAAACGGCTAGTCCAAACAAAGACAAACCATATATTTTTGAAAAACGGAGGCTAAGAAGATCTTAAAATTGTAATATAAACAGGACATTCCTTTAAAAGAAAATAAAAAATCAACATTTTCTTTTTTCCCGATAGTCATTTGTTTTTTTGATTAATTTGTCTAAAGTCTTCAGGAAAAATCCTGAAACTTTTATTTGAACATTTTTCTGTCTCTTTAAATAGTTTCCAAAGGGGTGGCAAATTTTAAGGAAAAACCCTGTACCTACACATATAGTTCGCTCAGCCGTTGTTGACCCTCGAAAGGAATGCAAATAAAAAAAAATTTCGTGATGCCGTCGTTAACTTTCTAAGTATTCGAGAACGAAAAACCTTTTTTGCTATAACCACCTATTGCAAAAATAAGGCAAAAACTCTGCTTATTTAAAATGTATCAAGTTCTCTTATAGTATATGTTTAAGAATTTTTTATATTATTATTATTATACATATAAAAATCATAATAAAATAATTATTCCGACTTTAACTGAGAACTTTGCTGCCTTATTTGAATTTTGGCAACAAGGTCAAACAGACGCACATTCGGGTTAACATAGGTGGCGCAAACTAACCAAATGAGGTTGCCCTGGAAAAGATCTTTTGACCGGGCCACTCTTTATGCGGGGGTTAGTAGTAGCACCGTCAAAAAAATTCGTAAAGAAGATGAACGGCGCTGGCAGGAAAACTGAAATCAGACGTTGTCCTCCCCTGGAAAAAAAATAGCCCTGCCATTCAGGAAAAGATTGAGAATGCTGATTTTTCGGTTATTAGACGACTTACTCAAAAATTTACTATAACCTGCCTTTAGCAACATGGCATTGTGAGAATGGAGTCCAATATGCCCAATGTCCCAGAGGATATCGTACAGATGTTGTGCGTGAGAACTTCAATTTCATTGGACTTAAACAATTTATTACAGTACCAAATAGCCTCGGTAGATTCCTGGATTTAATGTTTGTCACTAATACTGAAGACATCACTATTGAGAATTCCATAGACCCTATCTTTCCTGATTCTCTCAACCACAAGAGCTACCATTGTTCCATAAAGGGGGAGAGACCTTACTTACAATTTCGGGAACACTTTAGGGACTTCTTGCATGCTGACTATGGAGCACTAAACACTTTTTTTGCTTCCGTTCCATGGGAAGAACTCTTGAATGACAATATTGATAGTGCAACTGAAACTTTTTATCAACTAATTGAACAAGCATGTACCTACTATCTTTGTGCCTTTGAGGTGTAGAGCTATCTCAACTTATCCCTCTTGGTTTTCAAAAGATCTAAAACAACTTATCAGGGCAAAAAGATAGCTCACTGTCAGTTTAAGAGAGACAAGTCTTATGAATCATATTTGCTATTTTGTAACTTTCGTTCAAGATGTAAAGAGCTTGCCGGTGAGTGTCGTCGAAACTATGTTGTCGGTCTGGTTGAGCTCTGATCCTGCTCAGTTTTGAAATTTGTAAATTCATCTAGATCAAATAACAACTTGCCAAATACCATGCACCTGGGCACCTCTACTGCCTCAGAGGGTAATGATATTTCAAACCTCTTTGCTGGACACTTATTATGTACCGATTTAATCTAATAATAAGTTACCTTTTTACATCCACAACAGTGGAATTTATTTATCCACCCTGTTTTTAGTTAAAAAAAAAACAGTTAACGAACTTTTTATCTGTGGACTCCAATGACACTGATGTACTTGTACTTCTGGTACATATTAAAAATATATATTTCTAGAGAATTTGGGGTAAAATGTGGAAGAGGAAATTCGGTGCGATATGTGGCCATTCATGGCATCTCAACCTAGAAGAAAAACTTGCAAAAAAATTACCTGCATGCTCTAACGGGTTGTCATACAACCAGCCAGTTTTCAGTATTAGGAAAAATAAAATGTTGGAACATTTTTCCGATTATTTAGATGGTATTGGGTCCAGGACTTTTCAGATGGCATGTTCAATATCATAGAGAAATTTATAATAAAATTATTTTCAACAAATCCAAATATTTCGTCTATTAATATTTTCAGGACACTATTGGCCTATTCATCGCTAATTGAAAAAACTAGCCCCTACAAAAAATAGTTTAAAATTTCGCAGTATGAGAGCACATTATCAAACTAAGGTGTGCTTCAGTTCTTTAGAACCAAATCCCCTATTACCAGAGGTGACAGAATGCGGATGGAAATTTAAGGAGGCAGGTGATATCCAAATTATCCCCAATTTTAGCAACACCAGCATTTCGTTCTGATGTAAAAGTATTTATTGCATGTGGATGTAAAAAAATGTAAATTATTATTAGATTAAATAGATACATAATAAAACTTAATCAAATAATTTTTTATTAGATTGTATGGAAGCAAGCTTGTAGACGTAGAAGAAATTAAATAGGTTGCATAGGAACATGCAAAAAATACTGGAAGGCAATATTGAAGTCATTGTGTCTATACCTAAAGAAGATACAGACACTTAAGATAAATAGATTTTGTTATTATAAAGATTTTTTACATTTTCAGTTTTTTTATTCTGTATAAAAGCTAGTCTTTTTTTTAATAGCAGTTGCATTAAGTATATGATTTTTTTCTACTTCTTTATTACCTAGCAACGTATAGGAAAAATACATTTCAGTATAATCGAAAATGTCTTCATTGACTTTATTCAATTAATAATAGCTATTATTACTATTAGTATTCTAACCCGTAATGGTGGAAAAGCACTTATTGTATTGTACAATAGGTGCGAGAGAGAGGAAGCTATGAAGAAAAGAGATACGAGAGTACTCGGGAAGCGAGAGATCGGACTTGAAGAAAAATACTTTTCTACACTTAATTCTATTTTCCATTACCATTTGAGAAAAAAAATTAATTCATGCACCTATGTATTCTATTCATTCAATGGTCACATTAATAATAATCTAACAAATCTTTGCTTACAGTTTCAGCATATCACAGGTTTGTATCAAATGAATCAAGTAAAAAATAGCAATGGGAATACATTGGATGTCATACTTACTAACATTGATTGTAAAATCTCACTATCTAATGAACCTTTGACGACAGTTGATGAACATCATCCACCCTTGGAGTGTTGCTTTAGTATGGCCTTGGGCAAGTGCACATCAAGGTTAGGAGGCTCACAACAATACAACTTTAAAAAAGCAAATTTCCCACTTATGTACGGTCTATTTTCAAGAACAGATTGGAGAATACTTTGGACCTGCAGGGATCCTAACCAGGCAATAGACCAATTTTATCAAAAGATATACGCAGTCTTTGATATGTGTGTACCAAAGACATGCATTAGGGTTAATAAGTATCCCCCTTGGTTCACAAAGGAGATAATCATACAAATAAAAGCCAAAACTCGGAATCGCAAACTCTTTAGAAAAACAGGTATTATTCAATGTCAGTCAGATTATCTATCAATTAGAGATAGCTTAAAAACTAAAATAAAAAATGCCAAAAATGTCTATATTAAAAATTTGGAAAACAACATAACACAAGACCCATCACAATTTTTCAGGTATATTAATAACAAAAGAAAAAACTCCAGAATTCCAGGAAATATGAATTATAGGGGAGCACAGGTGCCTGAACCAGAAGTGGCAGAAACATTCGCACAATACTTTAAGAGTGTTTACTTGGATAATCAAACTGCAATGGACCCACTGGGTTCTAATTGGCGTTACAACAATGCCAATATAAATATCTCAGAAAAGCAGGTAATGTCTATTATAAACAAATTAAAAAACAAGAAAACAATGGGGCTAGATAACATACCAGCTTACCTAGTAAAAGACTGTAAATATGTATTTGCACCTATACTGACTTATATCTTTAATTTATGCATAAATACAGGTACTTTTCCTCTTATTTGGAAACAGTGCAAGATAATACCTATCCACAAAAAAGATGACAGGAATGATATCGCAAATTATAGTGCAATCAGCATCCTATCGAACTTCTCTAAACTCTTCGAGTCAGTTCTATATAACTTTATTTTTTCAGATGTAAGTGGACAAATTACACCTCTACAACATGGCTTTGTGCCAAAACATTCCACAAGCACAAACCTAATAAACTTAACACAATACATTTCTAATTCACTAGAAAGACTCGATGAAGTACATGTTGTGTATACTGACTTTGAGAAAGCGTTTGATAGGGTTGAGCATAATTTATTAATCTGTAAACTTCTTGAATTCAACATTGATATCCACTTAATTTATGTAATACAGTCATATCTGTCTTACCGTCAGCAAATAGTTGTGCATAATAATTATAGATCGTAACTATACCTGGCAAAATCAGGTATACCGCAAGGTTCGAACCTGGGCCCATTGCTGTTTGTGATCTTTATTAATGATGTCATAAAGAACATAAAAAATTCTGAAGTACTGATCTATGCAGATGATATTAAAATATTTAAAAATATATTTACAATAGATGACTGCATTGCACTACAAAATGATGTGAACCAAATATTCAAATGGTCAGTTGAGAGCTTGCTAGCTTTGAATGTAAAAAAATGTTTTGTCATGTGCTTTACTTCCCGCAATACACAAAATCAAATTCAGTTCAAATATAAATTAAAAGGTGTTGAATTGACTGTGGTGAAGGAGATGCGAGATTTGGGAGTATGGTTTGAACCTGTGTTGAACTTTAATCTTCATGTTGAGACGACTTGTAATGAAGCCATGCGGTTGCTGGGTTTCATATATCGTAGTACCAAAGATATGAATGCAAATGCGTTAAAAACTTTATATAACACTTATATCAGATCTAAACTTGAATACTGTGATGTCGTTTGGGACCCTTGTTACAGGGTAGCCATAAAAGCCATAGAAAGGTGTCAGGCAAAGTTTGTGCGCCTATTGCATTTTAAAATGTATGGAATCTATCCAAACGACATACCATATGATGTGCTTTGTCTAAGGCATGATATTGCCACACTGGAAGCTAGAAGAAAGTTGCACAATGTTATGTTTATGTATAAAATAGTGCACTACCAGATTGGTGATCCTAACATACTTAGTAAAATCAATTTTAAGGTACCAGATGTAAGAACTCGAAATTCACAACCATTTACTTTTATATGTCCAAGAACTAACAGGCAGTTTAGATCACCGATTGTCAGGATGTGTGATGTTACAAACAATGTAAGCCAGGTAACTGATGTATTTAGAACACATATTAATTTAGTTACAAGAGATGTCCAACAAATATTTAATATTTGAATTACGGTTTTGTAATATATATGTATATGTGTGTGTGTGTGTGTGTGTATGTATGTGTGTATATGTATGTATGTATATATATATATATGTATACGGGCATGGCACTGAACGTATTGTATTTGTATTTATTTTGTATGGATTTGGTATACATTCTCTGTAATTGTTTTTCTTGTTGAGAATTATGAATAAATAAATAAATAAATAAATAAATAAATAAATAAATAAATACTTAAGGCAAACTTTTTTGGCAAGAATAAAAATTTTTGATTTGAGCCTTCATTTCGGAGAGAATGCGAGGTGAATACAAAAATGAGTATATTTCAATCAGATTTTGCCCAGGTTTGAAGGGAGATATTTAAATTTTTTTATTTATTTTGCCGTAAGGGCCAATGTAATCTGCATATTTCAAGCTATGATAAAAAATATAATTCGCACAAAAATGTAGATGAATTATATATGAAAACATTCATAAATTAATATCCTACACGTTCATATAATAATCTCGATTTTTAGGTATACTGCCCTTTTGCCCGTTACGATTTTTTATTACATTCGGATTTTGAATTAATATAATAAAGCCTTCATTCTATGAAAATTTCAGCTTGTAACCCCGAGGTGCCCACACAAGTCAAAATAAGTTATAAGCAGCACTCTACTACATGGTTTTATAGAATGTTGTTTTTGAAATGTGATATAATTACATAGTATTTGCCTTTTTATATATTTTGTTAATAACTTTTGTAAAAAATGGGTTATCCCGTTAATTAATTAAATAAATAAAGAAGTTGATTCGACAACAAACCAAAAGTAACTAAACTAAATTTATTAAAAGTGATTATAACGTATAGGAACCGGTTCAAATGACTAAAATAAGTTGAAACTAAGTGAAACTAACTGAAAGTTTATTGGACGATTAACCAAAACTAACCAAATCTATTAAAATTGATTATAACCTATCGGAACTGTCTGAAAGAAGTAAAATAAGTTGCGACTAAATAAAACTAACCGATAGTTGATTAAACGACTAACCAAAACTAACCAAATCTATTAAAATTGATTTTAACGTATCGGAACCAACTCAAATTACTAAAATAAGTTCAAACTAAGTGCAACTAACTGAAAGTTGTTTAGACGACTAGCTAAATCTATTAACATTGATTATAACGTATCGGAACCGGCGCAAATAAGTAAAATAAGATGTCACACTTCCCAGGCTCTACAGGTATGGACCGGGGAGGTGAGAGCGGGGCCGGGTTCAGCATTAGAGCTGACTACGGCACTGCCAGAAAGATGGTCACCTACAATAGGCTAAGGCGGGCGATCGAGACCTTTGTCCCGTCTAAGGCGGCAGGTGATGATGGGGTCTTCCCGGCGCTGTTGCAGCGTGACCTTTTCAGGGCCTCTATCGCACACGGGTATGTGCCGGAGCCCTGGAGGCACAGCAGAGTGGTGTTCATTCCCAAGGCGGGAAGGAACGACTACACCGATACGAAATCGTATCGACCCATTTGTCTCACCAGCTTCTTGATGAAGACTCTAGAGAGGCTGGTTAACCGATACCTTAGGGAGTGGGTGGCTCTATGGGCTCCTCTGAGTCCGGAACAGCACTCATATCGAACAGGCAGGTCGGTGGACTCGGCTCTTCACCACCTGGTATCCAGGCTGGAGGAGGGGCTGGGGGGCGGGGACATCGGTGTGCATGTTTGCGGATATTGAAGGAGCCTTCAATAACACAGCCGTGGGTTCGATATGCCGATCGGTGGAGCGAACAGGGGTGGGTCCGGTCATAGCGAGCTGAATCCGCTCCATGCTCACCGGGCGGAGGGTCGAGGCTAGGCTGGAAGATGAGACGGTTGGGGTTGAGTCATCGCGAGGGTGTCCCCCCCTCCTGTGGTGTCTAGTGGTGGACGAGATCCTACGCATCCTGAGACCAGAGCATGGGATCTATGTACAGGTTTATTCATTATATTTTGACACCCACCTGCAGTCGTAATTACAGGTAATACAAAAAAAAACTTAAATTCAAAAGTTAGGTGGTTTTTTATATATTATCTTTTAGAAATATCAAAAGAAAAATAATTGCCTGTCAAATGTCAAAAAACCGCATAACCTTAATTTTTTTAAATTGAACACCCTGTATATTATTGCATATTGCAACTAGAAACTCCTAGAACATCGCTTTACAAGAACTCCTTTGTCTGGCGCACTGCATCACTGTGGAACTCACTCCCAGAACATCTGTTTCCCACTAATTACAACTTACAAATATTCAAGAGCCGTGTCAATCAACATCTTCGCACACACACCGCTCGTCGAGCGCCATAGGGTCTCCCTTTAGTGTGTGTGCCACTGCCATAAAAAAAAATAAAAAAAAAAAATTTGGATTGTGTGCAAAAAGTCTCGACATATTTCATGAATAATGTCCTATACCTATCTCTAACGGTTTTTGAAATATTGACAGTTGAAAATCGACCATTTACCAACTTTGACAGCTTGTAAAATCTAAACGGCTTAAGAGAGAACAAAACGCTTTGCACTTTCCTATATTGGTTTTTCATAAGCTATCGTATGACACTAACTTTAGATTTAACCAGCAGAGCTTAAAAAATACCGGATAAATTTAACCTCTGGTTAAATAAAAAGTTAGTGTCATACGATAGCTTATGAAAAACCGATATACGAAAGTACAAACCATTTTGTTCTATCTTTAGCCATTTAGATTTTACAAGCTGTCAAACTTGATAAATGGTCGATTTTCAACTGTCAATATTTCAAAAACCGTTAGAGATAGGTATAGGACATTATTCATGAAATATGTCTACACTTTTTCGCACAATCCAAATATGTAATAATATACAGGGTGTTCCATTTAAAAAAAATAAGGTTATGCGGTTTTTTGACATTTGACAGGCAATTTTTTTCTTTTGACATTTCTAAAAGATAGTACATTAAAAACCTTACAACTTTTGAATTTAAGTTTTTTTTGTATTACCTTTAATTACGGCTGCAGATGGGTGTCAAAATATAATGAATAACCCTGTACATGCAGACGACGCGACGTTGTGATTATGGCACAAGGTACTGAGGTGGGAATATTGCAGATGCTTCTGGAGGAAGCACTAATAAGGTTCTAACAGTGGTGTAGGGATAACGAATTCAGAGCGAATCCCAACAAGGTAGAGATGGTCATCTTTACCAGGAAAAGGAAGCTGGAGGTCTCTCCCAACATCACGTTGGAAGGGACCCCTCTTGTGGCTAAGGAATGCGTCAAGTATCTGGGTGTCTGGTTGGACTCCAAACTGACCTTTCAGGAACACATTCGGCTCAAGACCGCGGCGGCGCTCAGTGCCCTGTGGGCTTGCCGTAGGGCGGTGCGAGGGACCTGGGGACTTGGGCCGAAAACTATGTTATGGATCTATAGGTCGATGATCGCTCCGATGCTCATGCACGGATCGGTTGTTTGGTGGCCAGGATCCATGAAAATGGCGTCCAGACTAGTGCTGGACAAATTACAGCGACTTGCATGCCTCTGCATCACCAGGGCTATGAGGACGGCGCCTACGAGGGTCCTGGAGGTGCTGGTGGGGTTGCCCCCGTTGGCGGACCGGGTGATGCGGGGATGTGGAGTGACAACGGCTCCTACGTTTTTCCAAGTGGAAATTTTTGCGATCATGATGGGGGTCTGGGAGTTATTAAGGCTCAATATCGGTGGCGGGAGGATTTTCTTCTGCTCCGACAGCATTCATGGCGCTGAAGTCGGTCCGCACGCGCTCTTTGTTGGTAAGGGAGTGGAGAAGCTGGCTGATTGAACTTAACATAGGTTAAAAAGGTCACGCTGGTCTGGGTATCGGGACACTCGGGTGTACCGGGAAACGAGGCCGCTGATGCCTTAACCAGAGAAGACTCCGCACGCAGATACTTGGGGCCTGATCCCTGTGTGGGGATCGCTCAGTGTTCGCAAAAGAGCTTTGGAGGCCTGGATGGAGGGTCGGGCGGAGGAGGTATGGCGGACGGCTCTGGGGATGAGACAGACCAGGTTTGTGGTACATGGGCCCGCGAAGAGTCTCGCCAGGGGGCTGTTGTGCCTACCTAGGAAAGAGTGCAGGGCCCTGGTAGGATTCTACAAAGGGCATTGTAGGCTTAGACGGCACCTGACCCTGCTGAGAATTGCAGAGGAGGGGGAGTGTAAATGGTGCATGGAGGACGACGAGACCCCATACCATCTACTTACGGAATGCCCCGCCTTCGCGTGGACAAGATTCAGAATCTTTGGCGTGACGTCGATCGAGCCAGATTCAGTGCGTCGTGTTAGTCTCAAGGAGATGCGGGCTTTCTTAAGGAGGACCGGCATCCTGGAGGTTCTCTAATGCGGGCTGGGGGCACAACGGGCCCAATTGGTGGCCTAAGTGCAAGGGTCGCTAGGGGCCACCCCTTCTGATACTAATACTGAAGATGTCTAAATGAAACTAACCGAAAGCTTGATTAGACGACTATACAAAACTAACCAAATCTATAACGTTTCGGAACCGACTCAAATGACTAAAATAAGTTGAGACTAAGTGAAACTAACCGCGTTAGATCCGGGGATCACACTCTTTCTCTCTTATGGAATCGGTAAAGAAGTATTCACTTTTATCACGTGTACTTTGATACTCGCGACTTTTTTTTTCGTTTTTACAACTATGCATCTGTGAATTTATGTGACATAATTGTCATCTCTAGATAAAAAATCAACTTCTTTCTAGAAAATTCATATATGCGGTTCTTCATATATCATATATTACACAACAAGGCAGTCACAAATTTTACAATATTGTTGAATCTTGCTCTTGGGATTTTATTTCATCCAACATCTTTGTTGACAAAAAGTATAACATTTTTATTAACAAACTTCAAGATGCTTACTTGCAGTCATTCCCTGAAACAACCTACTATTCAAAGCTTAATCAACCACATAAAGTTAACTGGTTCAATGATGTCTTGTGTGGTATGAGGGAGCACCGAGGGGAGCACCTAAATTTTTTAGCAGAGGTGCGACCAAAGTATAACACTCCTGCTAACAGAGAAGAGTAGAAAAATTATAAAAAAGTTTATAATCAGGCTATTAAAAAAGCAGAAAAGAAGCAAATGATAACTTAATTGCAAACTCAAAAAACCCAAGCAGGGATATGTGGAATATCATTAACAGTCGCAGAGTAAACTCAAGCAAATCCGCCCAATATAAATCCTGAAGATTTTAATTATTTTTTCTTAAACATCGCTGAAAATATAATTGAAAATATCCCAGAAACGAATTTGGATCCTCTTGAGAAGCTAGAAATGCTGGCTGGCAGCCAGGAACAGTTTTCTTTTGGCGAAGTTGGCTACAATTTTGTAAGAGAGGTTATAGAAAGTCTAAAAAATAAAAAGAGTGGGGATATTTATCAACTTAATGTACAACTTATTAAAACCATAAAAAACATTATTCTGGTTCCTTCGACAAAGTTAATAAATATGTGCTTTAAGGAAAACACGTTTCCAAACTCTCTAAAGAAAGCTCTAATCACTCCAATATTTAGAAAGGGCGATAAGCAGGATATTTCTAATTATTGACCCATCTCACTATTGCCAATTTTGTCGAAGGTACTTGAGAAATGCATGGCATATAAGATAACTGAATTCCTTGAGAAAAACAACCTATTCTCTAACAGTCAATTTGGATTCAGGGGGGCCACCCCGAGGAACACAGTTCTAGCAGCCCTTGGTCTCCTTTCTGAAATAATGGATGCCTTTGAGAGTCGTAAACATGTTGTTTCACTTTTTTGTGACCTTAGCAAGGCTTTCGATTGTGCCACACGACCATCTATTAAAAAAACTAAAATTTTACAGTTTTTCAGAAAACGGCATAGCACTTCTTAAGTCTTATCTTGTTGAACCCACACAGACAGTGAGGGTGGGAGGGGTATCATCCTCAGAGGGTGTGTTAAGGATAGGAGTACCACAGGGCTCAATTCTGGGACCCATTTTGTTTCTGATTTTTATAAATGACCTGCCAATGTGCCGGCTTGCTCTATATATATTGTTTGCGGACCACAATTCATGATGATGATTTGGAAGGTTTGATGAGGAGGGCGTGTGAGGCACAATCTGAAGCAGAAGAATGGAACAATGCCAACAAGTTAATGCTTAATAAAGATAAGACCCAGATAATGATCTTCTCTCTGAGAGAAACTAGAGCTTTTGCAGTGACAAATCCACCTAAAGTCAAATTTTTGGGATTGTATTTTGATCCAAAACTTACATGGGACATTCATTCACCGGGAGATTACTAAATGTCATGTTGACTTTTGGGTTATGTTTTCATAGTGCAAGTTTTTGTTATTTTTCTCTGAAATTTCCTATCATTTATCGGTTGTATTGTTTGCATTGGATAGTTTTGGGCGTCCTACACATATTCCAGTAAAAAAATCCTCAAAAGGTCATAGGATTGCAGTGATTTAACCGGATTTAATTTTTGGGGTTATATCGCTTTGTTTTGTTTTTGTCCCATAAACATAGCCGATTTTATTAAGGTGCCTAAAAGCTGATCTTAAAGTGTGTGATATTTTGGGTTGTAGACTTAGTGTTTTTGGAAAAATTATTTTTATATTTGTTATCTATGTCCAATGCAATTCACCTTTAAACCATTACCAGAGTCTCTTTGATTTTTTCTCTACATTTGACCCCATTCAAAATAATGGTGTCATATTTATTGGTGACTTCAATATCACGTCTAACTCTGAGCTTACGGTACTAAATGACTATATGGCTTTAAGTGGCCTAAAACAATTCAATACTTTCTCTAATTGCTATAACAATACCCTCGATCTTGTGATTGCCAACTTGAACAGCGAGGTATGTAGAGAACTCATGCCACTTATAGTCCCTGAAGATAAATCACATGCCAGTATTAATGTCGCAATTTCGATCGATAATAGTAAGTCAAGCTTAAGAAATTTTCCCCAAGATCTGTCCAACAAAAACTATAACTTCAGGAAAGCGAATTTTCCCCTACTCTACCAACTTATTTATTCTGCTGATTGGACCCCTGTTTTAAATACAACTGACGTAAACTTAGCTTTGTCAGTTTTTTACACCCAATTACATGACATCTTTAATCAATCAGTCCCTCTCTTTAAAAATAAAAGCACTAATTTTAAATTTCCCTGTTGGTACACTAAGGAAATAATAAAAAATTTAAAGGAAAAAGACCGCCTTCACAGAAGATATAAGGAGTCAATGCTAACTTCTGATTATGATTTCTCCAGTCTGACAAGGAATATAAAAAATCCAATCAATATTGCTTACAAGAACTATATACACAAAACTGAATCTATTGTTAAATCAGATCCCAAGCAATTCTGGCAGTTCATCCAACAAAAGCGCAATAAGACTCGTATTCCTGGATCCATGACCATTGGAAATTTATGCATCGATTCCCCCCAAAACATAGTCAATTGTTTTGCTGATTTTTTTAAGAATGTGTATGCAAACTCGTCGACCCCTGTGGTAAATCAAGAACACGGCCCTCAATGCATAACGGTCAAGCCCTTTACGGAGAAGGAAGTACACAGTTCTCTTAAAGATCTCAAAAATACACATACTGCTGGCCCTGACAGAATTCCTTCATTTATCTTACGCGACTGTTCTCAATGTCTTGTTCCACCTCTTCGCTATATTTATAACTTGTCAATTTCATCCAGCACCTTTCCGGATCAGTGGAAAATGGCAAAAATCAATCCTATTCTTAAGGGTGGCAGCATTAATAAGGTTGAAAACTACTGGCCTATCTCTCTACTGTCCAACTTTTCAAAGGCCTTTGAGAGCTGCGTCCATAATAACTTATTTCATCAATTGAAAAATTTAATCTCAATCAAACAACATGGCTTTTTTTCTAAGAGATCTACGGTAACTAACCTTACTTGCTTTTTGGAAATAGCATACCAAGCCATCAGTGAGAGAAAGCAGTTGGATGTAGTGTATACCGACTTTACGAAGGCTTTTGACAAGTTGGACCATGGCCTTATTGCCTCAAAAATGCTCTCTCTGGGGTTTCATCAAAGCCTTGTTAACTTCTTTGTGTGATACTTGTGTAATAGAGTTGAATACAATGGTTTCAGGTCTTGCGAGTATGTTGCGACCAGTGGGGCACCTCAAGGTAGTAATCTTGCACCTTTGCTTTTTGCAGTATTTCTGAATGATGTCACTGAGGTCGTATCTTCGGGAAGCCTGCTTTTTGCGGACGACTTGAGGATATTCAAGGTCATTAATGGTGTTACTGACTGCATTGCTCTCCAGAAAGACCTCGACTCCCTGGTGCACTGGTGTCTTAAAAACAATCTGCCCCTGAATATAAGTAAATGTAAAACTATGACCATCTCAAATGTAAATAGGGAAATCAATTATTTTTTTTTTTTTATTTTTTATTTTTTTTATTATTATACGGGGTAACCCCATTAAATAAAATTGTACAATCATCAAATTAACAGAGTTAGGCTAACAACTGCTAAGCTCCAGTCCATCAAGATACAGCTAGGAAAAAGTCCAATAAAAGTCATTTAATCCAGGCAAAGAAAAATAAATAAGCACTGAATCGCTAACCACTAAAGCTACAGACAGTCACAAAATGAATACAAAATTGAATATTGATTAAGTATTCAGTAATTTACAGCAACTAAACCGTTAACCAAGACCTTGGATTGAAAATCCCTATCACAAAATAATAAATTTAAACAATATTGTAGCAACTTTAAGTACTATCAGGAGTAAAAGGTTACAGTACCTACATGCCTATCACAATAGGACGCATTTACTTAGTCTAGTATAATATTCAATATTGACAGTACCACTCAGAATTTATACCATTAAGGTACGTGTATCACATTTTTGTACATTCCTTTAAATTTAGACAATTCCATGTTAAAAATATCGACATTTATAATTATCCTCCTGAAAATATGGATCTGGAACGTGTGGATTCCATCAAGGACCTGGGGGTGATTATTGATAAAAAACTTACATTTAATGCTCACATTGACGTGGTAGTGAATTCATGTTTGAAAACACTAGGCTTTCTCATCAGATCAACCAAAGAATTTATGAACATAGATACTATTATTACCCTCTACAATAGTTTAATTAAATCCAAGCTTCTTTATGCAGCTTTGGTATGGTTTCCTTGTTATAATGCTCATGTGAATAGGCTCGAATACGTCCAACGTAGATTTTTGAAGTATTTGTGCTTCAAACAGGATGGCTTTTATCCCCCTAGAGGTGTTGACCAAAAACCACTTCTTATGCGATTTAATTTTCTATCCCTTAAACAAAGTTCAATATTAAGTGGTCAATTGTTCTTATTTAAATTGTGTAATAATTTAGTTGACGCACCTGATTTGGTCAGTCTACTAAATTTCTTTTTCCCTCCTAGAAATACTAGACAGCAGGTCACCTTTTATTTGGAGCACAGGGCAACTAATTCAGCCAAAAATGCACCCATTTATCGAGCCTGTTCACATTTTAACTCTCTGAGCAATACACAAACCCTTGATCTTTTTAAGGGTTCTGTGGCTATGTTTAAAAAGCTCATTAAACCTGTGATTTTGATATGTAGTATTCTGCTCTTATTGTATACTAAGCTTATATCTTATCTGTTTCTGGATCTAAGATCTAGAATGCACCTTGAATTAAATGCTCTTGGTGGATCTCAATATTGTGGTTGATTTTGCTACAGTCCACTATCGTTGATTATATGTTATTTGTTTTGTTATCTTTTTGGAATTTTGTAGTTATTATTATGTGGGCTTTGGTAGGAGTTGGGTTTTGATATGGCAGATGTCTTCTTAAACGTTATGTTGTTCTTTGGAATCAAATTTTTACTACTTTGTGCTATAAGTTTGACTGCCTACATCATTACCTTTCAGCTGCTGCTGTAATAATTTATTTAGTATTGCTTTATGCTCTAATTGTCTTATTTTGGGATATTTATTTCCTGTTAGACAATAAATACATTTGAATTTGAATTCAGAGGAAGTATCGGGAAGATTGAGGAGCATTGTGTTTTTGCACAGAGAACCTCCGTGACTGTGTATCGCGCACAACATTGTTGAGTGCTTATTATGGCCTCTTTCACTCAGTCATGACATATGGTATTCTGGCTTGGGGAGCTGCACCCGCTGCTTGAAGACTGTTTTCTCTGCAGCGCAGGGCTATTAGGATCCTAGCAGATCTGGGGTTCAGGGATGACTGCAGGCCAGCCTTCAAAAAATTAAACATACCTACTCTCCCATCAGGGTATATTATAGAGTGTGTACTCTATGTAAAAAGTTTGAACACCAATTTTTGTCCCATAGTAATATCCACGATTATGAAACCAGACACTCCCATGATATTGTACCTGCATATTGTTGCCTGTCTAAGTGCCAGAATCGACCGGAGTTTATATAGATGTTAAGCTCTTTAATGAGTTACCAATAGGTGAATGATCAAATATGGAAGAAGTTGAACCATTAATTATTCCATTGAGTAACGTCTCCGATAGCGAGAGCGACAGTGATAGTGCTACAGACAATAATAGCTCTTCTTGATAAAGAAAATGACACAATAAGGTCCTTATTGTAGAATTTTTTTAAATAGATGATCTAAATGTTACATTTAATTATGTTAATAAGTTACTTCTTCTTAGCAAATCTTGCATAATTTTCATTCAATTTAGATTTTTGAACAATGTCAGTGTACCAATGGCTATTCACTATTGTTCAAAAAAATTAAGTCACTTAGTTAATTTTATGCACTTGATTATTTCATATGTTAACTTTGATTTTTTTTACAAAAGAAACTTTCTACATTTTGATTGGTTAAACATGCCGTTAGGAATAATAATAATACAGAGTTAATATGGGTTGTTTTTGTTATAATGATTTCTTTCCAAGACTTAGACAAACGGTTTTCGCAATATGCCCACTGATAGCATAATCAAACATCCTATGTAGTAGTTTTTTTTTTGTAAAAGTTATTCTAAGGTCAACATTCAAGTACAGTCTATTACTTCTAATAACTAAATAATAATATCAATATAACAAATATTAAAAAACTATTACGAGCACGCCAATGGTGGCACACTCTACATCTTATTTTTTGTGAGTTTTACATCCCTTGCTCTTCATGCCGCAAAGTTCAAGATTGGATGGGCGACCTTTACTAGGCAGACAACCGTAGGCAACTATGTAATTAAGAATACCTTTACAAAAAAGAGAGTTCATTGGCTGCTTACCAGTCTTTATTTTTCTGACAAAGCAAAATTACCTGCTGATAGGTAACCAATCATTCCCAGTAAATTATAATAGTTAGGTATACCCTCTGGGTATACCTAATCTAAGTCAGAATAAGTTTTGATGTTTTAATTATTTTTAATTTGACTAGATTTATCTTTCTAGTAAAAATTAATTGGTACAAATTGGTAGGGGATACTTAAGAACTAAATCCATCTTAAAATAGATAGTTTAGGACCTACAATTTATCTTATTAATAATAGTTTACCTGCCGATATGTATAGTAATTAAAATTGTAATAATATTGTCGCAGGGTACCTAAATGGAGAAGGTACTCGATTCTCTGATTGACAAAATTGCCTACCGGCATTAACAAAATGCTAGTTCTTGCTTAAGTGCCTACTTACCCCAGAATATAGCACGTTCGGGGAAGTTTCCGGCTTTATTTGAGCGACACTGGAAAAATTAGCACTTTTTTGCACTTTGCATAATGCATTTCTAGCAACTTGTAAAATCCTCATTTTAATAAAAATAATAATGTGTCCTCGTAACCTACAGAAACGTGCCTAAGACTGCTAACAGTGCTTGCTGCTAGTACTAAACAGACGCCACTAAAACTCACCGGATCCTGGCCAATCGGGTGATAGGTCCGCCCACCCGACGTCACACTTCGACTTTAGAGGTTAGCGGCAAAAACAACGTTTCTGTTTACATTTGGTCAAGATGTGTAATTTTAACGATTTCTTTGTGAATTTGCATTATTTATGAATAATTTTAGATAGTTACTTTCTAGAGACATATTTAAGTATTCTCCAAGAAATAGGACTCAAGGAAATATATACTCCTATATCGAGAATAATTTAAGACTGTTTTGGTAAGTTCATTTCAATGTATAGATTATAGATTTGTTTTCAGATTTAATGCTATTAAAGTAATATTTCAAAATAATTTCAACTACTTACTTAAAAGTTTGTTCGAGTTAATTTATAGTAGGTAATAAGTACTGTTTTTTTCTGATTTGCAGGTACAAAGTGGATATAATCTCATATTCTTTAGTGCTTGAAGCGATACATAAAGATGGATATCTTGAAAAAATATGTCTTAGGCATACCTAGATCCATATAATATCAAACGAAGACTGTTCTGGCAGAATTTCCACTCAGATTGTAATGTATTTAGACCATACAAAGAGACAGTCTCATACAAACAAGGCATATAGGTACAATGGAGGAAATGAAAATAAGTATCGAAGCTTATAATCAGTCTGCTTGTGAAGAAAGCAGCTGTAGTTATTGACATCTTACATTTTAGTATCTATATATACTTGGAAAGGTAACTAATATTGTTATAATTTATACTTATACAATACATCATCAGAAAATATTTTTGTTACACCTATGTGCTTTGACGAGTTAATTTTTGTATGTATTCTTAAGTAGAATGTATGTATACAGTATTAATTTATTTCAGGATATGCACTTACAGAGATGATATAACCCATAGAACCATCCATAGCAGCACAAATAAATTTTACAAGTGGGAAAAAAACATTTGAAATTCCTGATTTTCACAGAGACGAGGAGGAGTAAAATGTCCCTCCAGAAAGAAGCATTCTTTTGCAAGATCTGAGATAAGTAACATACATGAAGAGAAATTCTTTTTATATAGGTGTACTTTCTTTAATATTGTTAAGAAACTATTTATTTTTGTAAGACTTGATACTTGATTTTTTCATATTATTATGTAATAAAAGATCTATTGTGATTAAATATTGTTAATTATTTTCTTTATTATTTTGACATCAAATTATTATGCACTATAATAAGCATTTGCCCATGACATTTTTTTAATGAATGGAATGATAATCTAGAGAATATTATTGTTTCACTCATATTTTACATGGCACACAGGTGTGGCATAAAATATACCTACCTAGGTAAATTATTATGGAAAAAATACACTAGATATTTTGAAAATCCAATTTAATTTAAGAAATCGGCAGTTTCGATTACAGCTCGTAAGAAGAAACTGCAAGAAACTTACGAGTGATATTATATCAAATTATCACATATTTTTTAAAATAAGAAAAGTACAATATTTACTTAAAAACAATGAATGTAACTAATTATAAGTATCTCTACAGTATTACCATTTAGAATCTATACACAATTAATATGTTAAAACTGCATACATGTAAGTGTTTGCTTTGTTTACTTGCTCCATTATTGTACCAAATTGTTTCATGCACCTTAAAATAAATATAAAATGTAATTTTATAAAAAACATATAACTTATTATGAGAAACATTATAATAATATTCACCATTTGAAGACTTTACCTGAAATTCTCCAAATCCTACCTGTTTTACCTCAGTTCTGTTAATTATTTCTGCAATGTTGTGTGCTCCTCCTCGTCTCTGTGAAAAACAGGTATTTCAAATGTTTTTTTCCCACTTGTAAAATTTATTTGTGCTGCTGTGGATGGTTCTATGGGTTATATTATCTCTGTAAATGTATATCCTGAAATAAATTAATACTGTATAAAATACAATAAATACATTCTACTTAATACGAATACATACAAAAATTAACTCGTCAGAGCACATAGGTGTAACAAAAATATTTTTTGATTATGTATACGTATTAAATTACAATGTTAGTTACCTTTCCAAGTATATATAGATACTAAAATGTAAGATGTCAATGACTGCAGCTGCTTTCCTCACAAACATACTGATTATAAGCTTTGAAACTTGTTTTCATTTCCTCCATTGTACCTATATGCCGTCTTTGTATGAGACCATCTCTTTGTATGGTCTAAATACATTACAATCTGGGTGGAAATTCTGTCAGAACAGTCTTCGTTTGATATTATATAGATCTAGGTATGACCAAGACATATTTTTTCAAGATATCCATCTTTATCTCTCGCCTCAAACACTAAAGAATATAAGATTATATCCACTTTGTACCTGCAAATCAGAAAAAAAAAGTACTATTAGTAGACTTAAAAGTATTAAATCTGAAAACAAATCTATAATCAATACATTAGAAATGAAACGAACTTACCAAAACAGTCTTAAATTATTCTCGACGTAATAGTATTTCCTTGAGTCCTATTTCTCGGAGAATACTTGAACACACTAAATAAATATGTCTAGAAAGTAACTAGACTAAAAATATTCATAAATAATGCAAATTCAGGGAGAAATCGTTGAAATTAAACACCTTACACGTCTTGACAAAATGTAAACATAGTTGTTTTTTTACCGCTAACCTCTAAAAGTTAAACTGTCACGTCGCGTGGGCGGACCCATCACGCGATTGGTCAGGATCCGGTGAGTTTTAGTGGCGTCTGTACTAAACACAAAAATCGCAAAATCCTTTTATCATCTATCTATTTAT